>JARHVA010001231.1:1882500-2165000 GCA_037957365.1 Torreya grandis
TCTAAATATTGAATAAATTATGGATTGGATAGTTTAAATGGATAAATACTTTGATTTTGAAGGAATAGTTGAAGACAAGAAGGTCAATTTTGATTTTACAAGGTTGAAGGGGCATGCATGTCTTTAGTGGAATAGTGTCCAAGAGGAAAGTAAAAAAGATATAAAGAGAAGATCAAGTCATGGGAAAAAATGGTAGGAAAAATCAAATAAAAAATTCATTCTTATATACTACCAAACAAAATTATTTAAGAAACTTCAAAAATTAAAGTAGAAAGACATGAGTGTAAAGGATTACACTAAAGAATTCTATAATATTAAAATCAAAGTTAGTCATGTATAAGAAGATGTTGGGAAAATAGAAAGGTATATCAATGGTTTGAGATTAAATATTCATGATTAAATTAATTTCTTATCTTCAAGATTAGTGGAAGAGGATTTTCAATTTAATCTAAAGGTGGAAGAGAAGTTAGATAGAAAACAAACTCAACAATATAAAGGAGAAGGTGTAAATTTTATATATAGAGGACAAAAAGGTATTAGAAATTAGCTAAAATTTCATAATGAAGAATAAATTATCTCTCAATGTTAAGATAACAATACAAGGGGATGTTATTCATCTAGATGAATAAAGCCATATACAAGAGATATAGGAGAAGTATTTTGGAGAAACTATTTCAAATGTAATAGGTATGATTGTCATAGGTCATATGAATATTATGAGAATATAAAAACAAAAAATATAGTAATTAAAGGCATAAAAAGGTTGTTCATGTTGACTAATAATGTGTAGGATCACCATCACATGTGGAAGGACTTGAAATGGGAGAATCCTTATTGATGAAAAGAGTATTTTTAGAGCCAAATAAGGATGTGAAGGAACCAATCCTAAATAATAAATTATTTAGGACTACATGAAAATCAAAAGGTAAGTTTTATAAATTTATAATTATTAGTGGTATTATAGATAATTTAGTTTCTTTAAAAATAGTTGGAAAAATAGGATTGAAAATATTGACACATCCTACACTATATAAAGTATATTGGCTCCAAAAGGACATAAAATACTAATTAATAAGAAAATTAAAGTTGATTTTTAGATTATTATCTATAAGGATGAATTAATTTATGACATTATGCCTATGGATGTTTGCCATGTGTTTTTGGGTAGACCTTGGTAGTTTGATAGGAGGGTTATACATGATGGAAAGAATAACACCTATGCATCAGAGAAGGATGGTAAGAAACATATTAAAATACCATTAAAATATGGTAGTGAAGTTGAAAATAATACTAAGTTATTGTTAGTGAATGGAAAATAATTATCAAATTTGATAAAAAAATAAGAGTTTGGTTGTGCATTGATTGCTAAGCCCAAGACAATCATTACAACTATTAAGTTGACTGATTTGCCTTTGGAAATTTAGAATTTATTAGATGATATTTAGATATAGTGGTTGAAGAGTTTCTTGATAAATTACCACCAGTGAGGAGCATAATCCACTATATGGATTTAATTTTAGGAGTTAATTTGTGAAATAAAACAACCCATGCGAATAAAGTGAAAAAGGTTGTCTTTAAGGACAATAAGAGAATGAGGTTATCATGTGTAGAGTCCAAAAATGATTTTAAAAATATAATGAATAAATAAATTTGTGAGTATCCCATAGAGAAAGGAGTTATGATGAAGGAGAAGATAGATGTGATATATTTGGAGAAAGAAGATGGAAATTATGTATATTTACAAATAGAGGAAGAGAGAAACCAAGTAAAGTTACATGTTTCCATGGTGGAATCATTAGATGTAGAGGTTGTGAAAGTAAGTAAAAACAAGGAGATAATTGATAAGGTTTAGATATGAAAATGAGATAGAATCAGAGGTGTGATTAAAGAGAAGACAACCTTGGAGGTGGCTGATATAGATTATTTAAGATCCCATGGTGAGAGTGAAAGATATGAGAAACATGCTATCATTGGCGAGGGGTTGAATAACATGCCTTTAAATCATGATGAAGCAGTTATTGAGGTGAATGAGGGAACTCTTGTATTCCCTAATATGTTTGTGCACTATTCATGTCCATCCATGGATATGATAGTGAAGATAAGGACTACATGTGGTTTAGTTCAACATATTCATATATATGAGAAGTAAAGTGAAGAGATATAATAAGAAGATACTATTATTAATTTCTTAAAAAATAGAGGAGTGTTTTCAATAGTTATAGAGATGGTTTATATGGACATGGAAGTAGTAGAGGAGTGTATTTAGATTAACATTGGGATAAAAGAGAGTGATAAAATCATGGTACAAGAATGTTATGAAGAGGACATTCAAGAAGGAGTTCATTTGCAACAACTAGAGGTGGGAGAAAAGACTCTCATAAGGACAAGTGAAAGAGATTGGAAAGAATATGAATTAAAAAATCTAATGTGGTATACCTCTATATTTATAGAGGATAAAAATACAAACCAAAATAGTCTACAAATATTTATGAAAAGGTTGTTGATTGGGAGCAACATTGAAGATCTCATGAACACGAGTTCATGAATGTTTCTGTACTTATGGAGCTTGATGCATGAGCATTAGATTTAGTATTTATTTTTGAATTTTTTTGGAATTGAATAGGTTTTATGGGTCATATTTTGTATTTTGAATATTTTAAATGCTTCACCTTGCTTAGTTTTGGTCATTCTAGCTTGTTTTTATTTTCTCGCCAAAACTAAAAAATATGAATTTTTGAGCTTGTTTTGAGAGTTTTAAGAACTTTTATCATTTTATAACACTTTTTTTTGTCAATATAATTCATGTATGGGTAAAGTAAGGTATTGATAATGATTTATAACAATCCAAATGTCTTAAAACATATATGTCTATGTCAAACTCATTTAAGGTTAAGTCTAAAGTTAGATTACTAAGATTGGTTAGAAAATTTGAGAAAGTTTAGGAGTTTAGGATCAAAAGAGAGATGATAATTATGAGAGAAGTATATTTGAATAAGGATAAAAACACTAAAATAGATAAATACCCTAATATTTGATAAGATTTTGAAAACAAGAAGTAGATAAGTTTAGGAAAACATGGATATAATAGGACTGTGTAATATTTGCACTCCAAAAAAAAGAAAGAATATTTTATTGAGATTTATTATTGGGTATTTTTTATTAGATCACATAAATAAGTATTAAATACATTCCAAATATAAATTATATGCCAATGAGCTTTTTCACTAACAAATCACATTAGGAATAACCTCGCATGCTTACTTGAGGCACATAACTTGGACTGATCCCCATTAATTCTATCATGTGATGGTGGTTAGACAAATATATCTTACTTAGGTTCTTGAGTTACTACATTTAATCATTATTACTACCATCATTAGTCTATATTCATTCATTTGATGAATTCATACAATGCATATAACTAATATCATAAAATTGAAGTTAACACTATAGAGTGTAACATATCATGATTTACATCCAAAAGATTATACCTTTTCCATTAAATAAGATTACAAGGTGATTCCTTCATTACACTCTATCTTTAGTTCTATATTGTTAACCATTTCATAGTTATAATAATATCATATCTATCAATTCTTAATAAATTAAGGAAAATAATGTATATGAGCATTGGATCTAAATATGAGATCAAGAGTAAAGGCAATCATGAAACCAACACAAGATATATGTGAGAAAACCTCCAAGAGGTAAAAAACCCATAAAAATTATTCATATTATGAGAAACTAAAAAGTACCCAATACAGTATTTCTTTCTCTCACTCCTTCTCAATCAATCTTCACATAACTTGGAAATGTGTTCTCCACATTTCTTCATTTGTCTCAACTCTTTTTTTTTTTTCATTGCATCTTATAACATAAACTCTTTATTAGATACACAAGGTAATCTAACCATTATAATGTGACCTTTTCTAATAAAAATACTAATAGGTATAACCCTTCCAAATATCATTTAATATATTTTATTATTTATTTACATAAGGATAAACTCATGATAAATAATAAAATATATTATTATTTAACCAATGTAATTTAATGTGTTAAGGGTACATAAATAACACCACTTAATTATTAATTATTGTAATAATCCCCTTTAATGTTAAGTGTAGATACATGCCATAATTACCTTTAAAATAAATAAGTTACACTCCATGAACCATCTACATGATGAGTTTTAGGAGGTAACAACATAATAAAATTACACTCCATGATCCATCAATATGATGAGTTTTAGGAGGTAATAATTGAAGGAAACATCTTTCATCATGCCATAGTCACCTTTAAATGAATTATGCTATGTAAACATAGTCACCCAAAGGTATTACACTATTTAACTATAGATACCCAAATTTATTATACTATGTAACCCCAATCACATAGTCACTTTTAAAGGAATTACACAATGTAACCACATTCACATAGTCACCTTTAATGGAATTACACTATACACCCATAAACACCTAAAGGTTTTGGATTATGTCCCCTTAGGCACCTTTAAAGGAATTACACTATGTTAGCCAAAACCATTTAGAGTGAGTTTAGACTAGCATGATCATGAGACTACATCTCATAGTGAGAATACATCTCACAATTTATCATAAATAATCAACCAAGCATATTGGAGTCTTTTATAACATAAGGACATCCATGTTGTTATGTATTAGGTACAATGTAAAATTACATATAAATTTTACCAAAATCATATAAAGTGATATATTACAATGCTTTATAATGAGAAAAAGTATAGAGAGATAGAAGAAAACACATGTCCCATACAATTGCTAAGAAGTGACATTGTTAGACACACTCCCCCTCAATGGAAACTTTGATAGGCCCAACATTGAATGAAATTAAATAGTATTTAGTTCTTTGGTGTTGCATTATATTTTATTACAAATCTATACAACTTTGACTATTACCAAGAAGTTTGGTACAATGAGGAACTTCCACATGATGTTCTTTTATCTTCCTTCATAGCCACAAGGCTTCTTTAAAAAATTTCACATGAAGTGCTCCAAGTGATAGCACCTACACTAAATATAAACACATACATAAGTAGACTCATAATAACACTATATGGTTAGCATCACAATAACCAAATAAATTAGCATTATCAAAGAAATAATAATATAAACCAAAGTTTACAGTTCCTTTTATATATCGAAGTATCTGCTTTGCTAAGTTCTAATGATCCAAGTATGGATCCTGCATGAATCTAGAAGCAACACTCACATCATATTAAATATATATCTTATTCATGATTAGATAAATCAAACTACCAACAAGATGTCTATAAATAGGGTTTATCTTTATCACACATAGTTTTTGGATCAAGCTTTAACACAACCTTCAATAGGAGTATATGTAATCTTGCAATCAAACATGTTAAATACAACAATCAAGGTATGTGATGCACATATAATAAATTCACTAATAATATGATACTAAGTTATAAAAACATTAGATATATTTATTATGAATAATTCATATTATAAATTGAGTTATGAAAATTTATTCTTCCTTTTAAAGTCAACACTACAAGTTTGCATTTTATACTAGACCAACAAAAAGGTTTAGAAAGAAAATGTTTTAATGTGTTTTATACTTAATTTTGTAATTAAAAAAAATATTCTAGTGATTAAACAACACTAGCCACTTAGTTTATTGTAAAATAATTCAAAAAACACTAATAAATACAATAAGGGAAAAAGTTACAAGTGTCACAAAGATAAATTATATACTAAAAATCATCTTAGGAAGATTTAAATCAAACAAAAGACCATCCCAGTGTTTCCAAAAGGTGAAAAAACCTAAATATCAACTGGTCACATGACCATATTTGACAAAGAATATGACAAGTCAAGGGTGTCAAAAGTGTTACAAGCTTCACATGTGAGAGATTGGGTGACTAAAAAGGATTACTTAAACTAATTATTTTTAAATAAAATAAATTATATATGACCAAAATATATATTGGGATGGGGATTTGAACTTGATACCTTATTTTTACAAGAGTTCTATAAAAATAAACTAACCAACTCCCCTTTATCCACACACAAATTTTTACATGCAAAAACTATTGTTAAAACATATTTAATTCAAACTAATTTTAAAAAAAATATATTAATTGGATGTAAATAATAATATTTGATGACTGTAAAAATAAAACAATTAAATATTTTTTTTAATAAAATACAAGTCAATAAAAATGGGACCCACATTATTTGCGTGGAATAAAGGATAATAAATCATAGATTTAATAAATACATTAGATATGTTACTAACCATTTTAAATAAATAGAAGAAAAAATGGGAGTATAATTATGGCATTCAGGTAAAGGTTTGATTCACTATGAAAGCTCCAAGTTACCAAATCTGATCAAATAAAGCTCAAAACTACTTCCAAATGGCCAAAGTAAGTATTTGAAATAATCAAAACTACGTTTTTTTTTTTTTTTAAAAGTTATTATAATGTTGTAGCTGCTATGGCACCCTAGGTGGTTGAAGAATGTAGGATCATGGAATAGGAGGAATAATTTATAAAATATATTCAATATAAAAAAGTTGATTTATTTTTATACATAGTAAGCTTTAGAAAGCTTTCGAGAGATGAAGTTGGTTATAAAACTAACAAATTGGTAAATAACCTAAACATAAGAAAAAAAAATTAACTTTGGATTATATATGATCCCAAAAAACTCCCCCTTGATCTAAATAAGTATGAAATATTTGGATTAATAACTCTAAAGTCATCAATGTGCCTCTAACCTTGACCAAAAACTATTGTCACTTCATAAAGAAGCTTGCCCCTATGAGTTGTGGTAAAAAATGGTTGATGAACATGATCAAATACTATTCATCCATGGTGATCATCATCTTGTACTAAAATGGAACACAATGAAGCATACCCAACTACATCGATCTATAAAAGGTCCCACACAAGAAGCCATCCAAGTGACAAACTTGTACTATGTATGGCACATCTCCCTGATGCCCAAAAAATGTTGATGACCTTTGATAACACTAAAGATGCTAACAATCCCTATCAACTTGTACTATTATTGATGATTTATCAAAGACTAACAAATGCCAAATCTTCTCCCCTATCAGGTGAAAGGTGATAGGTTGTGCAATAAGAGAATTAAAATCAACTAATAGTGATTTCTCCATGTCATGAAGAGCAATTAGAGAAAACAAAAATTATAATTGAAAACAAAAAACATAAGCCAAAATATTGCTACTATAACAAATTCCTGTCTTGAGCCTAGTAGCTCACACAAGATAGGTGAATTACTAACCATTCAAAATATGGTGTCAGGTCCATTAGGACCATAAACCTCAGCCATGATGGACATATCCTAATTAGATGAAGTGTTAAAATATCTTGGATAATTGGAGTAACTAAAACATCTTCCAATAGAATGACTCACATAATTTTCTTCAGCTTTCCTTTTGCATAGAGAATGGGGTCATTAAGAAGGACACACATCTGCAAGATGTCCAAAACCACCACATTTGAAACATTTAGGTTGTTTCTTGTGTTTTTAAGATCTAGAAGAACTTGAATCACTATAATAACTATGAGGAGAGTGATTGTGGTGATGCCTACATTTGGAAGACCATATAGAGTGTTGATGTGCATGTTGTGGAGACCATCTAGAATGGTGTGGAGAGTGCCTCAAAGAATGAATTAAATCATGTTTTAGAGAGTGTTTCTAAAACTATTGCTATACATGATGATGATATTTGTGATGAGACCTATTCTTTGTATAGTGAGCCTCTTCAGTAGGTGTACTCTTTTTCCTTGTAAATTGTTTCTCATGCTAAGTTAATGATTCAAAGATAGAATCAAATATGGCACCATTAAGCTTATCACTAAGATGTAAAATTTAAAAAAAATTGATGTATGTGGAATTAAACCCATTCAATATGATATAAATAAACATGTCATCATTAATTTTTCCCCTATAGTACAATATTCTTATTTTAGAATTTTCATGCATGAAAAATATTCAGAGACATATTCATCATCTACCATTTTATTATTCTAAAGTTTCATAAGAATGTCAATATTTTTTATGCGAGTTTCTTGTCATATAAATATCTTAATGTTTTCCATGCTTTCCATGCCCTAGATTTAACAAATTCAATGTAAATAATGACCTATGTAGTGCAAGTTGATTTTAACAGTGTGAGTGCATGTTTATCACATTATTGGTATTTAACCAAATTTGTAGGTTCAGTTGGTGGTGTGATTTATTTCTCTATTATTTCTCACAAATCATTAAAACCAAGTGTATTTTTCATGTTTATGATCCATTATTTTTAGTTTTTAGGTGACAATTTTCCATTTTTTGAGATTAAACTTTCAATTTTTTCCATGGTACGAAGTTGAAAAATAAGGAATGCTATTGAGGTTTCAACTTTACCTTCAAAATAGTTTCCAATTAAAAGAGATTTTGGGACTTATGAAAAAAAATGTAACACCTTATACACCTTTATATCTCCAAAATTTAAGTTTGTCCCTTCATTATTTTGTTTATCCTTATAACCCCTTTATAAAAAATGGCAAAAAAATAATTTTGAACAAAATAAATACAAATGGGATTTGATCCTTATACCTCCTAATTTCAAAGCTTTATACAAAAAAATATTTTCCAATTGCTTGAAGAGGATTTACAAGATATGAAGAGAGTTTTTACTTTTAACCCTGATTTCCCTCTCTATGATAAGAAAATTACTTTTCCTTAAAAAAATATTTCAAATAGGAAAAATAATTTGAAAAAAATGACTCATCACATTTATGGAGGGCCCATGTGCTAATGCAAAGAGAACAAATTTAAACAAAACCTAATTAAAAAAAGCTTATTGTACTTTATTGATTTCAGTTGATGTAACATTGTAGGATCATGACAGGTCTGTGTTATGAAATAATGAGGTCTATGTTATGAATTTAGAGTAGGTATACATTACAAATTAAATCTATAAATGAATTTGTAACAAAGAAGGTGTATTTATGCAGAATCACTGATAGTCATTTCCATTTAGAAATGAAGTAAATGATATTTATAGTGAAGGCATGTCAATTACTAGGTTTTGTTTACAAGACACATTTGATAGAATAGAAATTAAGTGTAGTATCTACAAACCATGTTGATAGGTGCACCAATTTTTCTATTGAGTAGTGTCATCATGATACAAATTTGGAAGAAATAATTTAGAGGAAGTTACAAAATAAAATTAAGAATAAGTATGGATTTGTTGTCTCTCCTTCACTTCTTCAACCTTGACTCTTTCAATTCCTCCTCTTTATATTTCTAGCTCTGATACCATTGTAGGATCGTGGAATAGAAGGAATAATTCAAAAAATATATTCAATATAAAAATCTTGATTTATTTTTATGCACAACAAGCTTTAAAAAGTTTTTGAGAGATGAATTTGGTCATAAAACCAACAAATAGGTAAATAACCCAAACATAACAAAAACCTAAACAAACTAATTAACTTTGGATCATATATGATCCCAAAAATAAAACTCAAGATATGATTATGATGTTTCCCAGACTACTTAGAGGATTTTAACAAGATTTAAGACTATAAATTGAACCCTTAAACACTAGAAACATGTTGTAGAGCAATAAATATGATTTTTTTACTGATTTTTAGCTCATAGAGGCCATAAAAACTAAAATATGGTGTTTTGGGAGGAGAGAAAAAAATTAGAATGAGTTATAGAAGTCTGAATCATGCAAAGTAAAGGTCGAAATTACTTGGAAATAGCCAAACTAAGAAAATGTAAAGATCAAAACTAATATTTACTACCTAAAATCTGATCTTTCATATATTTTTAGCTTACACATACCAAAAAAATGGCACCCCAGGCTGAATTAATCTCTTAAAACTTCAACTGGTAGCTTTATAAGCTTTTACAGGAGTGTTAGCAAGCTAAAAAATAGAGATTTAGCATTTAAAAATGAATTTCAAGCTGAAAAAACACTAAAAATGAAATTCTTACTAAATTTTATGAGATTTAAGCCTTCAACAAACCAAAAAAAATGCCCAAGGCTGATTTTTACTTAAAATTGCTTTTAGTTACTCAAATCTTCAACCAAATGCTCCATGGACAAGGGAAATTTGTAGATCACAAAATTTTGAAGGAAAGAGAAGCTCAAAAAACTCCCATGAACATGCCACATGATTTATGTGCTAATTTTTGAGTAAAAATAAGATTGAACACAAGTTAAAAATTCTTGATCTACAACCTCACCACTTGGTCAACACATCACAATTTTTGATACCATGATAAATTAAGCAAAATAATGCATAAAAGCAATGGATATATATATATATATATATATATATATATATATATATATATATATATATATATATATATATATATATATATATATATATATATATATATATATATATATATATATATATATGAGATCATGAGCAAAGGAATACATGAAACCAACACAATATATACATAAGAAAACCTCCAAGAGGTAAAAACCCACAAATATTATTCATTTTATGAGAAATTAACAAGTACCCAACACAGTGATTGTTCCTCTCACTTATTCTCAGTCAATCTTCACATAACTTGGAAACACGTTCTCCATATTTCCTCATTTATCTCAACTCTCCTTTTTTTCATTACATCTTGTAATATAAACTCTTTATTATATATGCAAGGTAATCTACCCATTATAATGTGACCTTTTCCAACCACCACATTAGTGGGTCCAATCTTTCCAAAGGTCATTTAATATATTTTATTATTTATTTACATGAGGATAAATTCATGATAAATAATAAAATATATTATTATTTAACCAATATAATTTAATGTATTAAGGGTACATAAATAACACCACTTAACTATTAATTATTCTAATAATTCCAACCACAAAAATAATATTTTATCAATAAGGATAAGGGGTGTTTATACATAGGTAAAATCGATGCCTTTGGTTACATTAATAACACCAAAATGATGACTAACCAACAAACATTAAAAATAATGAGTTGTGGAGATTCATGATAATTAATTTCCTATTGAATCAGGCCTAACTAACCCTATATACCCTCTCTATTCTATATATTTGCATTTTTTTACCTCTTCTTTCATGGAATAGTGCTCGATTTACACTCTCATTAATCCCCATTGCTTCAATGAACTATGTTGTAACCACCTTCATTCCCTGCACTCTTGTCCTAATCTTGTGCTTCTCTGAGTCTTACATCTTCTACTCATTTTTTTCTTCCTTATCTTTCACAAATCATCCTTCCATGCCAAGTTATTTGATGTCATTCATATTTAATGGGAAATGCAATATATCTACAAATCAATCCTAGCTTGAAGATAATAGATCCTACTTACACTCCTGATTGGGGATACTTTAGACAATTAGGGTCATAACCAATATATATCTACTAGACCTAGCCAAAGGATATCTTACCACAATAATATCACTAGGGAGGGTTTGAAAGCCTCCAATCAATAAAAATACACAATAAACCTAACTAGGTCCTATGTTTTCATATTCATTATACTAATAACAAGTAAAGAAAAAATCTAATCTAGTGCTCACCAAAGCTTGTGGCACAAAGTGGGGGTTATCAAACATAAAATTAAACATGCATAAGAGAATCCTAATTAAGATATGTATAGGTAAAACCCTAATGCATGGAGAGAGATAAATATTATTTAAAAGCCATTACTTATGCTACTTTTATCTACTAAGGAGAGGAGCAAAGTTAGAGATACTTACTTGGAAGATGAACTTGTCGAGACTCAATCTCTCCCTTGGCCAAAGGCGCCTTGCAAGAGGTTATTGTGGTTTGTAAGGATCACTAAAAAAAGCTAAAGCATCCAATACTTCTCCACAAAACAAGACTATTATTTAAGTAGAAATCTTAAGATAAGACTCCTCAAGTAGAATGGTGGAAGAGCAAATTTTAAAGAAGTGAAAATGAATAATATCTCTTGCCTACTCTCTAAGAATGGAAAAATGGATGTGTTTATATATGTAGTTCTGACCCAAAACCCTTCTAAAATTTTTATCTGACAAGGTCAACCTGGTTGACCTATTATCATAATTGAAAAAAACTAACTAGGTCATGGACTTAGTCAGCTAGGGGCCGACCTAGTCCCTAATAAATTTTATCAATAAGAATACAAGGTTGATGTGGTTGATATAGTCATGTAAACTATCAAAAGGGGGTTTAGGTTATGAAAGGGGATAAAAAAAGGTGGTAAAATACCATAGGAGTGTTTTTAATTGGAATCAAATCTTAGGGGAATGTATTTTAGGAGACAAGTGTGTAGATAGCAAGTGGTAAAAGGGACAACAATCTTGCAAAGCACCAATGAACTACCCACCCCTTTCCTAGTGCACCCCTTAGGGCATGCACTTAGAGATATTGAGACTCAATGGGTTCTTACAAGATAGAAAGAATCAATAATTCATAAAATTTGAAAATATTATGTGTATACATATGCACCACTCAAAGCTCATGACATGTCACTCAGGTGCAATAGGGAATGGTGATTCAAGAAAGAACATAGTAAAACAAACCACTGAAGCTAAAAAAAAATGTTGTAGTATTTTAAATCATAAAATAACTGAAAGTAAATGATGTAAAGGAAAATAAATATAAAATTAAATGTAATGTGTACTTTGACTTACCTTTATTATTGGATGGTTTTCTATTATGTTTGTAGTTTTGATTGGGGAGGGCATAGAGATTGCTTTCAACAAACCTAATAATATAAAAATAAAGATCAAAAACAAACAAATTTAAGGAAGTCAAGATAATTGGTGCTATGCAGATGATACATACATAAAATTTAGGCAATCTGGGGTAGCATGTTTTATGTTAGACTAAATGACCAAGTCAAAAATTAGAGTAAATCAGGTAACTAAAAAGCCAAGGCTGCTAAAGATTGAAAAACTCAAACAAGTAAACATTAAGTAAGAAAGGCAAACTCACCAAGTTAAACCAAGGTAACATGTCAAAATGGATGGTAATCAAACATCGATGTGTGTTTAAGAGTAATTTTCAGCCTAAGTTTTAAAGAGAGAAAAGAGACACAATATGGGTTATGGTAGGAATACCTATTTGTTTGTGCACACATTAAATCAGAAGATTGTGAGAGATCCTCTTTGGCTTGGGAAGATTACCTAAAAATAAGAAAGCACTAAATCAAATTTTTTTGTTAGATAAATAGTTGGGTGGCTTGCCTAGTGAGAGATAGATCTCAAAAATGAGAGCTTCCTTAAGGGATGCCAATCCATCTATTTTAAATAATTAAGTTGATAAAACTAGAAAGAAGATACTTGCATTAATAATAAAAGATTACTAAAATCAAATACAAGAAATGCTTGTTCAAAAAAATACTAGAAATGATCTAATTAGTGATAAACTGATTAGTACTTGTGCTAATAGGTTGGGGTATGGATCAAAAAAACATAAAGGGGCTTATGAATAGGTAGGGACATAGAAAAGTGAATTTGGTTGTGTGTAAGAGAGTTAAATTAGCTTTCTATTTTTTGGTGCCATAGGTGACCATCATCAGTCATGCAACCATCACTAGTCAAGGGTAATCATCACCAATTAGGTGAACATCACCAATCAAGGGTAACCATCACTGGTGAGGTAACCATCACCGGTTACTTGTTAGTGAATCTATAAGTGAAACTGGGGTTTGGGTTTACTAATTGATAGGATCTAGAAAGTGGATTCTCAGAGATAACTTAGGCTTGGAGAAAAAACTTGATAAAAGAATATAATAAATTGAATACTTGTCTTACCATAAATTAGTTGGTAGGTGGTTGATGTGGATTTTCCTTTTGGTGGAATATGGGTTGATTTCAGTAGCGTAATGGTACTTGGGAGTTTAGTGGAGGGTCAATGGTAACTAGGTTCCCTATGTGATGGTTGATAGAACTTGATAATGTGGGTTGACTTGATTTACCTATAAAAAGGTATTCTAGATACAAAGATCTCTTGATAACAATTATAGATGATTTGACCTCCTAGGCCTCTCTGTCTTATAGGCACAAGCAAGAAGTAGAAGTGGTTGTCCAAACTAAATTTGAAGAAGGATTCTAAATATAAGTCATCTATACAAAGGGCTAACAACTAGATTTAGACTACCATATTTAAAAAACTAAGGTGGTGGTTTACATGTAGGTTGCATGTTGAGTCCAAGCTATCCAACTTGATTGTCATCAGTTAGGGTGACCATCGCCAGTCACCCTGACCATCACTAATCAAGGACCTAGGAAAAAGATAGGTTAAAATGGGTGAAAAGGTGAGTTAAGCTAGATAAGTGACTAACTTGACTCTAGATTAGGTAAGTAGGCTAGGCTAGGTAGGTTTGTTGAATTTATAGGTGTAGTTGATGGAGGATCAAGAGAAACTAAAGGTATTATGATGGTTAGGACTGTGTGTGAAGTTTTTTAGTGTTTAAATTTTCCCCCTCTTTGTTATGTGGCTTGCATGAATAAGCAATAAAATAAAAATGGAGACTGGCTCTAGATCTACTTGTCTTGAGAGTAGGAGAAGGTGTGTCTCCTCAAACTTGGAGATGGTGAGGTGAAATGTAGGTGGGTATGGGTTTGGTAATAGGTAGATGGTAGGTCATGAGGTAGGTGATAAAAAAGGGTTGGGTATGTGAGATTCAAACTTACATATAAAATGCAACAAAATGGTGCAATAGCTAAGATCATGAAAAAGACTAAAATTGTGAACATTGGTAAAAAGTAAGGGTTGATGTTAAGGAGAACAAGTGACAAGTGAACTATGTGACCACTTAAAAGCATGGAGGTTGGGAACACTCATAAACTCAAGTCTCTTAAGTGGGTTCCATGTTCCCAATGGGTATCTAAGGTAGGAAGTGCTCTAGGGGAAAACATAAATGGGTCAAGTGTCATGGGTATCTGAGGTAAGAAGTACTCCCATTAAGACACAAGTAGGTTGGTGTGCATGAGGTGGTGAAAAATATAAAAGGTCAACATGGAAATTTTATCACTATGATAAAGGGACCAAGCAAAAATGTGTATAAAAGTTACATGCTAAATAGGACAAAATAGACCAATGGCAAGGTGATGAAGTTATTCAGTTGGTGGTCATGGCTAATCTGACTCCATGTGCACAAAGCACATGGACATTGCCTACATACTTATGTGGATGTAATATCCAATAAAAC
Organism: Torreya grandis; assembly: GCA_037957365.1. Classification (NCBI taxonomy): domain Eukaryota; kingdom Viridiplantae; phylum Streptophyta; class Pinopsida; order Cupressales; family Taxaceae; genus Torreya; species Torreya grandis. The sequence goes on from JARHVA010001231.1 coordinate 1,897,743, forward strand.
ATCAAGCCAAATGTAGTTCTTCCCATGTGGGAAAGATATGGCTAAATAACTAGGTTGGTTATTGGTAGGTGCTTAAAAATTAAGATGGGGTCCCTGACCGATAATAGTTAAGTGAATGCCCTAAGGGTCAACTAGCATCAGTCACCCTGATAGATGATGGTTAGGGTAAAAACCTAAAAGCTTCTAGGGTAAAAGTAAAAAGTGAGTGCCATTTTCACTCATTTGGAATTTTATGCTTTTATTCTAGTGAATTGTAGCAATTTTTTCTCATGGTGGGTTGAGGGTTGCTAAGGTAGAAGTGAACTAGTGGTGCACTTGCTGAATGGGATATGAGAAGATGGAGGTAGGTTGAGGATATAGTGAAATGGTTGGATGAGGCTTGTGTCCATGATAATTCTCTTGGAATGAGGTAGGGGATGTGTTTAAATTGTTAGTTAGGGTAGGGTTTAATATTTTTTAGGGATTGTGTTATTTTAGGATTGTTGTGGAAGCCATAGGTTTGAGAATAAAAGTCAATCAAATTAGGTTTAGGGAAGCTTTTTATTTGAAAATGGGGTTGGGGGTAGGTTTTGGGAATAGATGTTATTATGTATTAGGTTTTTTTAAATGTTGAAATGCTTGCTTTGGTAAAAGTAGGAGGTATAGGGTTCAAATCTCTACCATTAGGGTAGATATAATGACTAGTGATGGTTCAACTTGAACATCACCAATTGACCCTAAGGGGATAATCATCCCTAGGTGACTGGTGATGGTTAAGGAACTATTGATGGTTCAGGGTATGATCTTAGGTTTTTTTAATGCTAGTATTTGTGAGGCTAGGTTTTCTATTGTGTTACTTAACTAGAGGTGTAAAAAGGTGTGTTTTTGGGGAATTGGTTGGATTGGTAGTTGAGTGTTATAGGATTACTTAGCTAGGGTAGGTAGGTATCTAGGCTTAGTGGAAGGGGTAAGACAAAAATGGGGTAGGGTAAGGGTAGGTCAAAATTTAGTACTTAGTGTTATTGGTTAAACACTAAAATATAGTGTTATATGATATGCTTGTAGGCTAGAAAGTAGATTAGGCTGAGAGACTAGGTGTTGGTACTTTTTGTTGAGGTTTAGAATGCCATGACTATAGAGGAGTGGTAGCATATAGAAAATGTGGGCTTAGGTGTGATGTGACATTATCAACATCTACCATGAGACCCTACAATAATTATCACACTCATTAAGAGATGGGACCCCATGATGAACACATTTTGGTTGTTAACTAGAGAGATTACCATTCTATCAGAGGATGTGCATAATATCACACATCTATCCATTTGAGGAGAGGTAGTATATTAGACAAAAGGTGAGGAGGTAGATGACATGATGAAGATGATCAATGATGATGATCATCATGCTTAGGCATGGTACCATGTAGGTAGGTTTAGCTATGACTTGTTATACTAGATGGCTCTAACAAATAGATGATTGATCATGATGATGATGGAATTTATAGCCTTTGTGCTACCTAACTTAGTCAGGGGGTAGTTTATTATGGATTTATTAGGTGTGCTAGTTAAGATATTATTGGGGAGGATTGTATTCAACTAGGTCCTAATTTTATTAGTAAAAATATACTAAGAGCTTTAGGGTTTCAAACACCATAGGTGGTACAAGATTAGTGTTAGTTTTGATCTTCACTACTAGGCCTTTGAGCACATTTAGGTATTGTGACCCCTAGGATTGTTGGTAGAGGGCTATCTCTTAACAGATTATATAGGGGGCTTCCTATGATGGAGGAGAGGTAGAGTTATGATAAGGGTAGGTGGAGGAGCCAAAGACATTGAGTAGTTTTGAGGGGCATTAGATGGCCTGGTAGTTGGGGACATGAATGGAGGCCCTACATTAGGTGGCCATAATGGGTAGGGCTCAAATATCACACCTTATGTCTATAGATCTGGTGGTGAATATATAGTTTTAGGGAGGGTGAGGATGAGCTTCTCCCAGGTGCTCATGTGTGGAGATAGTTTGGGCTTGTTTAGCAGATCCCAATTGATTTCCCTAGGTATAAGAGAGAGGAGGTAGAGTTTATGTTACCCACACTCCATCCATAGGAAGTTGTGACTAATTTTGAGGATTTACTAGTGAAGGATCCTATTGATGATATAGGCATTGATGATGGTTATATGGACTGATACTAGGGTAGATATGTTGCATCAAACTTAGGATGGGGTGATGGGGGTTAGTGGCCCATGGATGTAGATATGGCCCAAGAACTAGATCAAGTGCAAGGAGATAGATAAGTAACAACAACACTTACCACAACATAGGCCTAGGTTATTGGTTTACAGCGATAGGTGGATGCAAAATAGGGATATGTGGCCACCCTATAGGGGTATGTGTAGTCTCTAAGAGCTGGGAGAGACCAAAAACATGCTTCCTTTACCATGGTTATAGGTGAGGGGTTTGTTGTGAGGGTATCTTTTATAGGAATAGGGGTAGCTATAGGAACACCCGATTCAGTGCCCAGAGCATACTACTTAGCCACTATATGGGAGAGTAGATATTATGAGGCCATGGTGCTAGGTCAATTTTTTTAGGCCATGAGATATGCATAGTATATAGCTGATTTGGTTGGTGGGGCTACATCAGATACTCCATGTTAGTGGGAAGACATGGTTGGATAGGTAGGGGCTTTAGGAGGGACCATCACTAGGTACAAGTATAGGTAAAAGACTAGATGGGGTCAAAATTAGTGGTACAAGGACAACTTGGGTTGATAAGGGCCAATGAATATGATTAGATATGTGATTTTGGTACATTATTTTGATACCAACCTGCACATCGATGTAACAAGATGTATATTTTGTTGAGAGAGAGTTTGATATATTACTACATGTATTATTTTTGACTATTCATGTATATGATATATGACATTTGATGTTTTATATATGATGGATGTCTATATTTTATGTGATGTTCATGTTTGTGATTTATGGTCATGGATGCTCATGGTTATGGTTATTTGACTAGTAGTCTAGGCATAGATGTTTATAAATTTGAATTATGATGTTTTAATTATGTTCATGGTTATGATAGGATATGTTATGGATCGATACATGTTATGGCTCATGTTTATGGTTATATAGATTGAATGGTGAATGCTATATGCTATGGTGTTTTGCTCATTGATTTAGTTGATGCTTATTATTATGTAATGATAGGCTTATGGTTTATGATATGATTGATGTTCATGATATGCTACAATATGTTTACATTATGTTTGTCTCATTGATAGATAGATGTCATTGCTTGTTTGTAGATCTCATGATGTACATGCTTTTGATGTGATGTGTATTGTTCATGTTCATAGTGATAGGATTACATATACTATAAGAGATATGAAAAAGAACATGATGCCTTTTTGTTAGTAAAGACCAACATGAAACCCAATATTAGATTAGCTTAGTGAAAATAAGCCTTTTAGATACTTCACATTAGCATGATTAGGTTGATAGATAGGGATCCTGATAACATTATGTCAAGTAAGCTCATAGTCCCATGCATATGATATGTGGAGGGAGAATGGGTGAAACTATAACCATTAGTGAGACTAGTATGCCTTTTTTATAGGTGTCAAAAGAGGTAGTATAAAAAAGTCTATGTCTATAAATTATAGATTGATCGATGTGGGAATTCTACTAAGGAGAGCTAGTTACAGCTTTCCAAGATTACTATTATTATGAAAGCTGATTGTGGCTTTTAAAATTATTTTTATCTTGCTTTTGTTTTCACTTTTTCTTTTTTTTTAGGGTCGAGGAAGCTGATTAATGTGGGAAGATTCCATGAAATTACTAGTTTTGCCAAATGGTCTACTCAACCATCTTTCAAGGGAGTGGTCTAAGTTTATGTGCCTAGTATAAATTCTTTTCATAGTTATCTTTCAAGGGAGTAGTCCAACTTATGTTTGGTAATTTTAGTTACCTATTTAATAGATATTCTTTAAGGGAGCAATTTGTGAATGATAAAAATGACCCATTATTTTCTTTTGTCTTGACTTGATTTTTATTGACATAGACTTGCTCATGCATGCTCAATGGATTACCTTTATGAAGGCAAAACTAAGCTGACATGGAAGTTTAGTAGGTGAAATAGAGGTATAGTTGACAACGACCATAGGAATCAATCTCAAAGAGATGGGAAATACTATGACAATTATGCCGTGGATAGAGCCATGATATCCATAGTTCAAGATTAGGTTGTAATTGTAATGGATAATCACATGATTTAGTTGTAGTCGATTTCCCTAAAAAGAGGGAAATAAATGTGGTTACAAAGGACAATATTAAATTTAGACAAATAGGGACTGGTGATCCCTAATTAAAAATAAAAGGGATGTAGATGTGAAGCATTGAGGGTCTCAAGTTCTAGTTTTCCTTCGAGAGAGGATAAATAATAAGATCTTGATCCATACTTATGGGTAATGATGTAGGGTCCAAGCTATTTGAAATAAAATTTTCCCCTTTTTATTTTCTCCATATTAGTGACATGTTGGTTTTCCTTGAGGACAAGATATCCAATATTAAATTATTAAAATTTAAGGTGTTTGTTATAAGCTTGATTAATTCATTCTTGATAGACATGAAGATGGAAAAGAGTGGCTAAATAATGCTCATCAAGTAGCTCAATTTGGGATAAACATTCTTGATGGTAGTCATCTTCTAAAATGAGGTCACACAAAGATATGTGAAGAGAAGGTATTTGGATTTCAAGAGGCAAGATAACCTTAGCTCCAAAGATGAGAGAAAAGGGTGTAGCACCATTAGGGTTTGCATGCTAGTACAATGTGCCCATAGGGTAAAGGGGATTTTCAAGTTCCAATACCAATGTGAATCATTGACCATTTTGGTAAGTATGTTGTTAAGGGTTTTTTTAAAGGATTTAGCGTGTCCATTTTCTTGTGGGAGATAACATGATGAAAATTAATTTAATACCAAATACATCACAAAGGCCCTGGACTTGTTTGTTTTTGAAATATTCACCATTATTGATGATAATATTATGGTGAACACAAAAATGGTAGATGATAGGGTGGGTGATGAATTCAACAATCATCTTAGCCTTTGTCAAGATACGAAGAATATCCTCCACCTATTTCATAAAATATTTAGTCATGGTAATGATAGAATGATGTCATTGTGAAGAGTGGGGGTTGATTTCACTAATAATGTCTAAACCCCATCGTAAAAAGGGATAAAAGTTTATATAAATGTGAAGACTATTGCTAGGTATGTGATGTAAATTAGCATATTATTAAAATTTTACACACTTTTTCACATAATAATAGAAATCTTGGTTGAGGGTAAGTCAGTAATAGCCCAAGTGAGGGATACACTTGGATACAATGATCCCACTATAGTGGCCCCCATATATACCCTCATGTGTCTCCTTGATAGCGTGAGAGGCTTCTAGACTGTAGAGGTAATGGAATAAGAGGCCATCAAAACCATGCTTGTAGATAATTCCTCCCATTATGATATAATGGTAGGTACTCTAAATAAACTCTCAATGGGCATTCTTAGAGAGGCCAGAGGGAACTATACCAAGGTGAAGGTAGTTGAAGGTTTGTGATACCAAAGGTCAGGTAGAATCTCTTTCACACTAAAGATGGTTGGAATGTCTGACTTGGTGTAAGAATGTTTGGTGAGGTGGTGAATAATAACTAAAAGCTTGGAATCTGAGGGTAATGACAAGATCTAAAAGGTAAGATAAGCCATGGTATCGACAAACTTGTTAGTATACTGAGGGGTGGTTTGGATATGGTAATGCTCAAATGATGCTAAGAGTTCTATGACAAGTTATCTATATAGTTGTATCATTTTATTCTTACACTGGTAAATGCCATTAACTTTGTTGACCAATAGTTGAGAGTCACTTTAGATATTGATTATTATGAATCCCAAGGTTAAAGTAGTTTAAAGACCTATTACTAGTGCTTCATACTCAACCTTGAGTTTAAATGACAAAGGTAGTGGTCACCAATAAGTGATACAAGGATGATACCAGCTCCCCTACCACACTGACTTTGGAAACATAAAAAAACATGGTTATTAGGTTGGTGAAATCTGCTTGAGATAGACTTCTGATTGACTCATTTAAAAATTCAAGAGGGGGGTTGGTTATTTTGCAGGGGTGCCTTAGTTAATTGGTTGTTAATTACTTATCCCTTGATTTATTTCTACTATAGGAACTCAAGGTCAAACTCAACTAAAATCATGAGCCAATTAGCCATATGCTAGTTTTGGTATGGTTTGGAGTGCATGTATTTAAGGGGGTTGGTATTGGTTATGACAAATTTTTTGTGGTTAAAAAGGTATTAGAAAATTTTGGTGGCCATAAAGACCAGGGTAAAACATAATTTCTCAACATATGTGTACCGAGTATCGTATTTGACAAGTGTGTGGCTAATGTAATAGATGGCTTATTCCTTATGTTATTCACCCTAATGGGAAAACATTGCCCATAAGGAGTGGTATATGGTAGAGATATAGAGGTATAAAGGTTAGCCATCTTTAGGAGGTGTAAGGATAGGTGGAGATATCAAGTTCTCTTTAAGTGCATCAAAGGCCTTTTGATAATCGACATTCCACTTAAAAGAGATATCCTTTTTCAAGAGGTGGTGAAAGGGTTGACACCAATCGAAGAGCTAGGAGATAAAGTGAAGAATGGATTGAATTTTCCCCTATAAGATGTAGAGTTTTTTAAGATTGGTTGAAGGTAACATCTCAAAGATGGATTTGATTTTGGTTGGATCCACCTCAATTCCTCATAGGGAAATGATAAGCTAAGAAGTTTGCCTAACAAAAACCCAAAAATACATTTCTTGGGATTGAGGTAGATGTGATACTAGATATGTCACTCAAAGATAATATTCAAATTGGTTAAATGGTCTTTGTGAAGCTTGGACTTCTTGAGAAGGTCATCCACATAGTCTTTGACTATTTTATAGATAAGGTCATGAAAAATATAGTTCATAGCACATTGGTAGGTTGTGCCAACATTATAATATTAAAGGGCATGACTTTATAACAAAAAATTCCCCCATGAGGTGATAAAGGTAGTTTTGTGTTGATCTTTAAGGGAAATCAAAATCTGATTATAACCTAAGAATCCATCTATGAGTGACAACATCTTGTGGCCTGATGTAAGATCAACATGTTGGTCAATTCTAGGTAGAGGAAAGTTATCCTTTGGGTAGGAAAGGTTGAGATCATGAAATTACACATAGATATGTAGTCCCCCTATGGTTTTAGTGATAGGTATGATGTTTGAAACCCATTAGGGATAATCAATGGGTTAAATAAAGTTGATATAAAGGAGGCATTGAAGCTCTTCTTTAATGAGGAGGGATATGCAAGGGTGCATTCTATGAAGTTTATATTTGATAGGTTTGGCCTCATTATTGGTTATAATGTTGTAGGTGGTGATGGCTGGGTCAATACCAAGCATGTTGGCATATGACCAAGCAAATGCAATACTACAGTCTTGAAGGAAGGTAGATAAGTCATGCAGTTCCTCAGAAGTGAGAGTTTGGCCAAGTTTAGAAATATGGGGATTGTTTAGAGTGCCTATGTCAATGTATATGGTATATTAATTCAATATGGTTCAGGTTTATAGAGGTAAGTATTTGTGGATGTAGGGATCTAGTGCACCAAGGTAGGTGAGAATAACATCACCATCTTGACACTAAATAATAATAATGGTAGGAGATTCTTCTCCCATGAGTTTACGATGAGTCAAAGGGATGGATATGGATGTTCCCTCATTTTGATAAATTAGGGGATAGGATTAATCATGTTTCCAAAAAAAATTGGGTGGCATGATGTCCTCATCTTCACCCATAGGTGAAGGGGGTGTTTATGAGGAAGGGGTTTCTTCTTTGACAATGATAGGGGTAGTATTTTTAGCTTTATTCTTATTGGGTAGAATGAAGATAATTCCATTCTTCTTGTGAGGATTTTAGGTCTCAATCAAGATCAACATGTGTGGGTCATGCTCATATCATCCCAAACCAAACTCCTTCCCAAGCACATCTATGAAGGTATAGTTTGGTGAAGTTTTTATTGTCCAAATAAGAGAAGGTAGAGGTGAATGGTTGAGGTGGAGAGGGAGTGATGGTAGTGTTATGTGGTTTATCAATTTTTACATAGATAAAGTGGGTTTGATAGCTTGGAGGCCCCAAGGGGTTAATAGCTCCAATGTTGATGTCATAACTTGGTTGGTGATAGAGTTTCCCATATTGTTGGGGAGTCAAGAGGGCATCAAGGGTGAGGAGATGATATTGTCTAAGGGTAAGGCATTGGAATGTGGGTTCCAAAGGGTCAGTGATGGGAATTTGGTCCAAAAGGATATGTGAGATGGTAGAGGCCTTAGTGGAAGGGGAAGAAGAAATGGCTACAACTTCCATGGGTGAGGGTTTGATGGTGGTTGTTTGTAATGTTTTGGCTGGAGGTATAATAATGTCATTAGGTTGGTAGGAAATATTACATGGTAAAAAATGGATAGGGTCAGTTTGTATGGTAAAAACTTGACATTTATGTTCAAACTTGATACAACAGTGGAGGGTGAAAGGTACATAACCCATGGTCTAAATCTAAGGTCTCCCTAGTAAAACATTATACTAGAATTCACCTTTGACTACATAAAAGAGTTTGGGGAGCATGTGAGGTCCTATCCAAATATGAAGGATGATGGTTGCCAAGGTAGTGGTCATAGTGTCATTAAAATATCTAAGGATGATTGAATTTTTTGACATGACATTATCTGGTAGCTTTTGTTACTCATAAGCATGATAAGAGATGATGTTGATACTAGCTCTCCCATCAATCATAACCCATTTGATGTAGGTTTGGTTGATGTGGGCTGTAATAAAAATAAGGGGATCTAGGTCTTTGGGGTGGATATAAGGTATCTATGAGTCATTGAAGATAACAAGGGTTGAGAGTTAGAGAGCACCAACAAAGGCCTCTATAGGTTAGGAATCCCTTGATCTGACTTCATTGGCTTGCATAGCCTCGATCATGGCCTAAAAATGGCAAGGTGAGGTGCGAATGAGCTCATAGAGGCTCATTTTATTAGGGGTATAGTTGAGTTGTTTAAGGATGACTTTCTTGATGGATTTAGAGGGGTTAGCCTCTAATGTGCCTAAGATAGTAACTTTGGGCTTAGCTGTAAATGTGGAGGTTGGGATCAGGTTTAGTTTAGGGTTATTTGATGGGTATATCCATGGAATGAACACTTTAGCCTTCCCTTTATCTTTTTTTTGTGATTGTGTGACCACATTAATGGTATGGATAGAGTGTGAAGGTATGATTTGGGGTTGGGTAGATTCTTTGTCACTCTAAGGTGAGAGTGGGGGGTTAGGAATGTGTTGGTAGTTGGTTGTTGGGTGAAATAGTGGAGGCATAGATGGAATTTCATCTACCAAGAGATCATCCTCATCATAGAGTTGGTGGATAATGGCCTAGAAAGCTTTGTAATTCTCTATGTCATGCTTAGGTGTCCTATGATAGGAGCGAATTTGATGGTCATTATACTAGGTTGTATTTGAACCAAATGGATCAAAAGGTTTGATGGGAGGTAATGTGAGGTAGGAAGTTTGCACTAACCTTTGAAGAATCATTATATAGGATTTTGCTAGAGTTAAGGAAGGTTTTGGGCTCATGGCTTTGGTTGGTAAAATGGGTGTGTGGGTGGTAATAAGTTGGGTGAGAGATGTCTTGGGTAAGGTGGTTTAGGTGGATGGTCTTGGCCTAGGTATGTTAGTATTTGAGGTGATTGAATTTGGTGGTTTGACTAGTTGTGATCTAGGGAGGACCAGTGCATCAGCTAATAAATGTGTCAACATAGTCAATGGAAGTGGATGACATATGTTGAAAGGGGTTTGTTTTTTAATTAAAGTGGAAGGGTGAGGCCCTAAGATAGAGGGAGGTAGAGGCTTAGTCATGTGTCCTTTCAATGCTTTCATCCTCTTGGTTGGTGTGGGTTAAGATCTAGGTATAGGCTTGGGTGAAATTAAGTCTTCTTTCAAGGATAGGTGAACCAAAATCTGAGTAAGGAAAGCACCAAGAGTTTTTGAAGCTTTGGTTGGTGAGGTGGTGGGTTTTTTGGTTGACTAAGAAGCTAAGGGGTTGTTAGAGGTTCAGATTGGTTTAAGAGGTGGTGGAGAGATGATGGATTGGTTGGTTATAGGTGTGATAGAAGGTTAAACTTTGTTGATGTAGGTAATCCATAACTATTTCCATAAAGTGGCTTGATCCATGTTTGGATTTAAGGTGAATTCCAATTTTTGTAATAATGTGGAAAAAGGTTTGTGTACTAGTCCTAATCTGTGAGTAGTGGATGCAATAGATAGACATGTAGGTTGGGTAGGATGCTTGGTAGGTCGGTTGATCTCTTGAGGTGAGGGAATCAAGGTTGAGATAAATGGCTCATCCATAAGAGGCATGGGTAGGAATGCTTCTCCTTTAAGGAAAATATCCATAGGATTAGTGATTTGTTGGGAAGTTGGTAGAGGTGGAAAATTAGGAATGTTGATTTTCCTAAATGTACTAGTTGAGGTAGTATATTATGATTCCAAAACTTCTATGAGGGTAGCTAGGGAAAAAGTAACTTCTTTGGTTTGGCTATCCAAAGGAGGGTAAGGTGACTCCATGACCTCAATAAGTGAAGTGGGGGAGGAATGGGTAGATTGGTTGATTGGGTCCTCATGGTGTATCACAACCCATGTTGACCATGTGGTCATTATGAGAACACTCAACCTATGTGTCTTCAACATTGATAGGGGTATGGTTGGGAAAAGGTTTCCTGAAGATGTCAAGATATTAATTTTAAGGGGCATTGGGATTATCAAACATGAGTTCCCCTTTGTCGATAAGACTCTGAACAATATTATTGAAAGTATTACATCAACTGATGTCATGTCCAATTACCTAATGAAAATTATAGAGATCATTCTCATTGTACCAATTAGGTGCTAGATGAGAATAATCAAATTATTGGGGAGGTTTGATAGGTGGAAGTTGTATAAGGTTAGCTTTTAGTAGCTTCTCTAGGATCTAAGTATAAGATTTTCCAAGTGGAGTGAAATGGTTTTGGTTGTTTTAGTTTAGGTTCCTTGCATTTGGATTAGAGGTAATGGGAGAATTTTTTTGGTCGATATTGGGTAAAGGGGAAGTTTTAAGGATGATGGCATTCATGGTTCCCCTAGTCTTGGTTTCATTATTGGCTTGGTTGCCTAGTTTGGAGGATGAGGTTTCGTTGGTCTTGAAGGTAGAATTCTTGTTTTGTAACTACAATTTACCCTCATCTATGGCCTAATTTTCCATCTTATGTGCCATGGTAAAATCCTCATCAATGTTCTTAAGATCTAGACACATAGTGTAGAAGATCTATGTTTGGTGTAAGCTCAAACAATTTTTTTTATAAGTTAGTGTTGAGGTAAGGAAAATGAAAGTTGATTAATCAAGCTTCTCTAATGGGTGAAAAAATTAGAAATGGTCTCATCATAGAATTATCTGATAGAATAGAGGTCAATGATAGAGAGATTCTTGGAAATATTAATGGAAAAGTGATCTAAGAAGACTTGTGCTAGTTGAGTGAAAGAAAATATGGAATGCTTGGTAAGGGCACTATACCAGTCTTGTGATGGACTATATAAAGACATGGAAAAGGTTTAGATGAGAAGGGCATCATCATAAGAAATCATGTATCATGCATGCCTAAAATCCCTAAGGTGCTATTGGGGATCCTCTTTGCTTTAAAATTTGGTAAATTTTGGAAGCTCCCATTAAGGAGGGTAAGATCTAATAGGAATAGAAAGATGAATAGGTTCACTACAAATTTGATCATAGGATATGATGTTATGAGCCCCTAAAATGGATGACTCAAGGTTGGTCATCTTGTCCATGAGTATTTTCACTAGGTTAGTTTAAGGTGGTGTGCCATAAGGATTGTAAGGCTAATATTATGGTTGAGTTTGGGCAACATATTGGTAATTGTTTAGCAATTGAGAGGCTGTCATCTATTGGAATGTGGATGCTAGAGGTTGGGTAGGGTAGGTGGATTATGGTGGTTGGGTAGTGAGTACATACCCTTGTGGATTAGGGATGTATAATGTATTAGGTGTAATGGGTAACTATTGAGAAGTCCCTATGGATTGAGCATGGGTGGTAGTTGAGTTGGTGAAAAGAGGGGAGATAGTGACCTTCATGCTAATGGGTGGTGAGGTAGAAGGGATGAATATTGATAAGCTTAGTAAAGGGGTATTAATTGGTGGGCTAGGTTTGACAGAAGGGATGTTAGTAATGCCAATGGTGGTTGTTCCAACTACAAGTGGGACATGACAAGTTAATGGTTGGGTTGTCCCCAAGGTAAAGGGGTCATTAGTAGGGGTGGAAGGTGTAAGGGTAATGGTTGGTTGGTTAGGTTGGTTCTCAGCCATAGCATCAAAGGGGTTAGTAGATGAAGATTCTTAGGTGGTCAAAGGTTAGGTGGTGACCACAAAAATAGGGTTAACCTCCATAAGGTGGGATGGAATGCCATAAGGAGGATTTTGAGGTGGAGTTGAAATTGGGATATAGTGAGAAGAGGGGTTAAGATAGTGTTGAAGGGCCACTGGATTATTATCTAAAAAGGTGGTAAAATCCATGTCTCCTTAGGTAAATACTGAAGGGAAATTAGGGCTTCCTAATGGATGAGGTGAATATTCTACCTTAGAGATGTACTCCATAGATGAGGAGGTAGAAGAGGTTGATTTAAGTGATGGGTTTTTTTCTACCATGTCTCTTCATTGCTAATGAGAGAGAACCATACACAAAAAAGGGGAAAGAAAAAAAGAATAATCTCACCACTCAAATAAGAATAAGACAATAAAATGATCAAAATAATCAAGACACACACTAGAAATTACATTAAGCCTAAAGGTTAGTTTTAATCTCATTCTTGGCTTATGCCTTAGTTTATGAGAATGTGTGATAAAAGTTGGCTTGTAGATCAGGTAAGATAGAAGTAGTTTAGGTTGGTTTTGGGTTGTTTAGGTACTCAAAATAATTTGTATTGGAATCAATATGTGGCTTGGTATTGGGGCTTACCTCCTTAATTCATAGTCCCACAACGATAAGAGTGTTAGGTGCTTAGCTAATATATATTAATATCTAGAGTTTATACTCAACCAGAGAGCTAATTTGGTTCTCCTCTTAGTAATGACCTCCAAGTAGGATAATCAGGAATGGGTAAGGTAATCACTAGGTGATGAAATCCTAGTCGAGCCTTGTCTCAAATTGTTTTGATGTTTGATTGATGAAAATGGTTTAGCTAGTGTGTGAAACAAAAGTGGTGGTATGATAAGATTACTGTTCTTTAATTCAAAGTGAACTAATGTTAAAATCAAGTGATGAATGCAATTTATTTTAAGACCAAAATAAGTTTTAGTTTCAATTATGAGAAAAGATAGAGATAAGAGCATACAAATGCAAAAAAATGCAAGTAAAGACTCTAGGTCCCACTGGGTGTGCCATAATGTTTAAGAGTAATTTTTAGTGTAAGTTATATAGAGAGAAAAGAGACTTAATATAGGTTGTGGTAAGAATACCTATTTATCTGTGTGTGCATTGAATTTGAAGATTTTGAGAGCTCTTCTTTGGCTTGGGAGGAATACCTAAAGATAAAAAAGCACTAAAGAAAACTTGTTTGTTAGATAGATAGTTGGGTGGATTTCCTAGTGAGAGTTAGATCTTGAAAGTGAGAGCTTCCTTAAGGGATATCAATCTACATTTAAAAAAAAATTAAGTTGATAAAACTAGAAAGATTATACTTGCATCAATACTAGAAGATTACTAAAATTGAACACAAGAAAAGCTTGTTAAAAAAAGAGACTATAAAAGATCTAATTAGTGATAAAATGATTAGTACTAGTGCTAATGGGTTGAGATGTGGCTAAAAAAAGGGGGGCCTATGAATAGGTAGGGACATATAAAATTGAATTTGGTTGAGTATAAGAGGGTTAAATTATCTTTCTAGTTTTTGGTGCTATAGGTGACTATCATTAGTCATGCAACCATCACCGGTAAAGGGTAACCATTAATGATTAGGTGACCATCACTGGTTGAGGCTAATTATCACCAGTCAGGTAACTATCACCGATTGCCTATCAGTGAATCTAGAAGTGAAACTATGGTTTGAGTTTGTTGATTGATGGGATCTGGAAAGTGGATTCTAGGAGATAGCTTAGGGTTAGAATGAAAACTTGATAAAAGAATATAATAAAATGAATACTTGTCTTACCAAAAATTAGTTAGTGGGTGGTTGATGTGGATTTTATTGTTGGTGGAATCTAGGTTGATTCCAATAGTAGAACAGTACTTAGGAGATTAGTAGAGGGTTGATCTTAAGTAGGATCCTATGTGATGATTGATAGCACTTAATAATGTGGATTGACTTGATTGACCTATAAAAAGAGATTTTGGATACAAAAATCTCTTGATAACAATTACATATGGTTTGACCTCCTAGGCCTCTCTCTCTTATAAGCACAAGCAAGAGGTGGAAGTGGTTGTCTAAACTAGACCTGAAGAAGGCTTCTAAATATAAGTCATCCATGCAAAGGGCTTGTAATTGGATTTAGACTACCATATTTAGAAAAGGAAGGTAGTGGTTTGCATGTAGGTTACATACTGAGTCCAGGTTATCCAACCTAACCATCATTGGTTAGGGTGACCATAATCGGTCAAGGACTTTGGAAAAAGATAGGTTAAAATAGGTGAAAAGGTAAGTTAAGCCAGACAAGTGACTAGCTTGACTTCATATTAGGTTAGTAGGCTAGGTAGGTTTGGAAAACTTATATGTGTATTCGATAGAGGATCAATAAAAATGAAAGGTATTACGATGAATATGACTGTGTGTGTAGTTTTCTAGTGTCCATAATGTGAAATTAGTAATAATCCTTAAGTAAACAAAAATGGGAAAGTAAAATGGTAGAAAAACATTGATGAGGGAGTAGTAATAGTCCTTAATCAATCATCAATATAAAAAGGTGCATAAAAGGTAAAATAACATTGATGAGTGAGAAGTAACAAGCCACCCTCACTCAACAATGGAAAAAGTACATGAAATTAGAACTGGACTTAGATGTATGCAAAAATGGTGGTGTAATAATGAAAAATGGTAAAATAAATCAAGGCACATCTATAAATATAGAGCCATGGTATAATGAAAGTAATCCATAGTTGCTCAAGCATATTATTTTTCTCTAAGGGTAGATAAAACCAAAAAAAAGTAGTGCTAGATTTTTTTTAAATATGTGAAGAAGAAAGGAGTATAGAAGAAGGAAAATAGATGTAGAATCAAATTTTTCCTATCAAGGGGGAAAATGAAATGGGTGAATGGGAGAATGAAGGAAAAACTAAGGTAGAGGAACTCTTTATCAAAGTTAAGACACTCAAATTAGGTTTGTCAAAAATAAATTAATTTTGACCTTATAGAATTTAAAGAAATTATTTTAGCCACACAAGTATTAGGTCAAAAAATTAAGTATTTAGATAATCCCATGAAGGATATATGCATAAAAATTAAAATGGACCTACCTTCCCACAACATGTTCCCCATTCCTCAGGAGCCCTTATAGAGTTATCAGTCTATTACGAAGATTGGGTACTATTGTAGCATCAATTTTCACCCTTGGAGAAGGTTTTTTAGGCTCTCTCCAATTGAGCTACACTATGGGAACATCCCTAGGTGATGGGTCACCTATGAAGGGGTTGAACCTCTAGAGAAGGTTCGATTCCTCTTGATGGATCACTTATACTAATGTTTTCACTAGGAAAAGGGTTAGATAAGGGGTAAAGGGATATTAATAAGGATAAAATGGTGATGCACCAAATTAAATGATAACTCACATAATCATGAAATATACACTAAATAAGTATAATATAGTACTAGTTCACACAATCTCAAAATCTAGTTAATTACATAAGTATTTCATGCACTAGGTTCAGGAAGCAATGCATGAAGCTAAGAGGAATTATAAGACTCACACTAAGATTACATTAATGGCATAAAGAACACAAATGTAGACCTACAATAAACTATAAAACACCCTAAAATAGTCAAGAAATAAGGACAATAGACATGGAAGATTCTCCTTCATAATGCCATAATGCACAAGCTTACTAAACACAGTTTAAAATCAAGAGATAGGTAAATAAAATATTTATTATATTTAAGAGGTATTTCATGCAAGTTTTGACAAGGTTTAGCCTTATAAAATGAGAGTCTCTACTCTTCCATAATTGAGAGAGAGTTTTCTATCAAAAGTGACATACTTTTCTTCTAAAACAAAGGGAGAGCTTACAAAACGGGAAAGCATGGAAAATATAGAGAAAGGGTGAAGAGAGTAAGAAATCACACCATTTAAGATAATTAATTGAGATACCACGTTTTATGAGTTCTCCATCATCCTTTGATTAAATAAAAGCTAATACATCATATAAAATATAGTCTTCATTTTTACCAATAGCCTCCAAATCCTTTCATTGATTGAGCAACACATTAGAGGACATGATTTTGCCAAAGGTGGTGAGTCATGATCTTGTTAAGGATGAAAACCCTTAGACATTCTAAAAATACATCAATACTCCAAATCCTTCCCCAAATACCAGATATCCATCTTAGAACTTGATGCCATCTCCCTTTGCTTTCATTATGAGTAAAAAGTCTTCATACCCTGAATTTGGATAGAGCCATGCCATATCTACTTTGACCGGCTATTTTTCAGAGCTATGACTATGTCAAAGGATGAGACAACCCACCATATATAATTTATCTTTACATCTACTTCACTTGAATATAGGTCTTACTATAGATTTAAAACCAATCTAATTATTGGTTTTCTTATAGTTAATATGTCAAAGAGTTCACATACTTCATATTATCATTATTGAACTATATTAGGTATAAAAAAACCTAATTTTCCTCTATAACTTGTGGAATACAAGGACTTATTATACGTGATGTTAAAAACATAAGAAAGCCAACTTTACATGATTTAAATCCTCCAATAGAGGTATTGAATGAGCTTCAATGGTGTCCTTTGAAAAAATTTCCCTAGCTTGACTTGAGTCAAATTCAACCTTTATTTAAGTCTCCTATCTTCTATTTTTAATGTGGGCCATTGATCTCCAATCTGCATGGTCTAATGTGCTCCATTAGATCTAGATTCTACTAACTCATTAAACTCATACCATTGATATTTATCTATATTATTTCACATAATCCATATATATTCTATGAGTTTAATGCACGTAAGACACTTGGTAACTTCTCATTTGGATTTGATATTCACTAACTTTTTGACTCAATGCTCATCGTTGATCTACCTAGGTACGATTTGACATGCACCATTAATCTTCTTGGACTGAAAAACCTTGTTAGCTGATGTACATTTTTAGATATTTATTTAGGTACCTAAGGTCTTGAAACTTGTTATCAATGCATTCAAGCTGACCTTCTAAATTTATGCTCACCATTGATCTCTTCAATATGATTAAACATGTGTTGTTGGATCTTTGGGACCCAATGACACCATGGATTTCCCACTCATGATTATATTTGTTCTTAGCTCCCAAAATTTTGACACTTTTTATTTGTACATTTAAATTGGGAACATTTTAATTCAAATGGCTACATCATGAAGCTTAAACTTGATGTCCCCACACACATTTCACTCTGCAAGTCTAACTTTGAAGCCTTACAACTTGAGATAGATAACTCATCAAGTTATGAAATTTGTATAGGATGATTTAGGTATGAATAAATTCATGTCCATGTGGTATTTTGGCCTCGATAAGCTTTCTAAGAATTATTATTAAACACATAATTAATCTGACCAGTCCATTCTTACGTGATGTGCCATGATGGTCTGGTCTCTCTAAACTTGCACAAGAATTTTTTATCTCTTTTAGAAGGCTCCAATGAATTTATAATACTTTTTGAAACCTGATTCATGCTTATAAATTCTTAAAACACCATCAAAACCTTTTGGTCTTCTTTACATTTTTTAACACTAGACCTATTTTAAGACTTATTTCTCGAAGATTAATAAAACACACTTTAAACTTGCTTAAAGTGTTTTAAAAGATTTGTAAGAAATATGAGACCTTCTTCTACCTTTAGTCTAATAATTACATCTATAACCTTGTATAACTGAGCACTCCATAACAAGACCTCTAGAAATTGATCCATTTAGGCAAATTTTCATATGTGGGCCAAAATTAGCCAACATTTTGGAAACATCTTGGGGTTGCATGCCTATTATTCAAAGACTTAGAGACATTAAACTAATCCATTGGGTACATAGAGTCATAGTATTTCCTCTAAACCGATCTAAGATTGATTTAAGGTTGACCCTTTCTAAAACTTGCTTTAAAAGCAAAAGGAATAAAAGAGCAAGATAAACAACTATGCCCAAGGCACTTATTGAAAGGTAAACACACAAATGAAAATAAATGTGCTCAAGGCACTTAGAGGAAAACATAGAAAACTATTATAATATTTTAAAATATCATAAAATAGATTCAAAATATTTTAATAACAAGGATTTAAATTAATGCCATTGACTAAGATGGGTAATACCTCTCTATCTAGTTGGGCAAGCTAAAAAACATCATGTTGTTTACATACATCGATCAAATAAGGACCACTCCACAAGCTATAAAACTTGGTATGGTTTCCTAGATTAGCCTTATTTGAGTCTAATTTGAGGATTAGGTCCCTTTCCTTGAAGTCCTTTATAGTGGATCTCTTTTCAAAGTCATTTTTATCCTAAACTTGATGTCACTCTATTTTTTTCATTGTAAGATCCCTAGTTTTTTCAAGTTCCCTGAGCTCTATCATCCTCATGTTCATATTCTCACTCTCCATCAACTCAAGCTAATGAGATAACTCCAATGCAAATATTTTAAGAGAAATGAGTATATATATATATACATACATACATACATACATACATACATATATATATATATATATATATATATATATATATATATATATATATAAGGATATTTGGATAATTGTTAATGGTATATTTTGGAGTCACTCTATTAGCCCATGATACTATCCTTAGCTTTATATATCAGACCCTATAATTCTCTTTCATGGTCCTCTATATAATCCTTATCAAGTTTTTATTTCTAGACTCTGCAAGTCTATTGACTTGGGGGTAGCAATTAGAATATGTACTAAGGTAGATGCCTAACATAAGTTCCCATTCATTATGTTGTCATAGAAGTCCAATACTATTATTTCATTATATTATTTTAAGGTAATTAATTCCACCCACCTGGTGAAGTAGTTGTTTACATTGATCACCCATTTATGTCCTACACTTGAAGGTGGATTTATCATTCCTATGAAGTCCAACCTCCATTGCATGAAAGGTTACTCCACCTAAATTGGGATGAGTGAAAGAGCTGCTAATCTCTACTTTCCTAAAAATAGAGCACACTTTTGGAATTTTATGACCCATGCATAGGCATAATTTAAAAGGTTAGACCAATAATATCTAGCTCTCATTACCTTTGTTGTTTTTTTTGTTCTTGGAGCAAAATGGCCTCATGTAGGTCCATCACAAAACTGATCCAAGAGCTTTGTCACTTGACTATCATCAATACACGTAAGAAGTACCCTATTGAGGTCCCTAACGAAAATAACACTAAATAATGCATAAGGTATGGACTAAATCCTAAAATACCTTCCTTTTTCTCTATCTAAACCTTGGGGGCATTCTCCTATCATCAGAAAATGTGTCATGTTTTAGAGATAGATTTTATGAAGTGGAGGTGCATCTATTTGTGAGTTATTTTATGTTATAAAAATAAATGCTTTGTCTTCTTGAAGATCATCCACTATATGATCACACAAGCCTTTGCCTCTTATCAACTTGGTGACTTTGATTTACACATCATACTCCATGACCTTGGTCATCCAACCTACTATTTTCTCATTCAAATCCTTGTTGAGGAGAAAGTACCTCACTCCAAGATGAGACACCATAAGATGAGCTTTACTATTAGAAAGTATTGGTCTAAAATTTTTTAGGCTCCTCAGAGCTATAAGAACTTGCTTTTCTAAGAAAGTATACCTCACCTCATTTCCCTCTATCCCTTTACTAAAAAAGGCAATTAGTTACTCAAGTCCTTCACAATTATTTTGAATCAACATAGTTGATATGTTGTCAATATTGGCAAAGGTTTATAATATAAAGTCCTTTGATAAATTAGGATTCATGAGTAAGGGTGCTTGGGCAAATGCCTTCTAGATGGCCTTAAATATTGCTTTACCTTCATTTGACCAAGTAAACACGTAGCTCTTCTTCAACATGATGGTGATAGGTTTAACCTAGTTTGTATAACCATGTATAAATTCATTTAAAAGGAAGATATTCTCACAAAGCATATCTTCCCAAGGAAGCTCTGAATTCCTTTCTTATGCTTGGGTAGAGATAATTCTAAGATAACACTTATTCTGTCAAGGTCAATAGATAGTTCTTATTTTGAAACAATGTGACCCAAAAGTTTTCCTTCATGAACAATAAACACACATTTTTTTGGATTTAAAGAGATCCCATACTCTCTACATCTTTGGAAGATCAACCTTAGATAGTCTATGTGCTCACTAGTCTTCTTGGAGAAAACTATGATGTCATCCAAGTAAACTAGTACCATTTGATTCAGCAAACCTTGGAAATCCATGTCTATGGCTCTTTAGAAAGTGGCCCCAACATTTAAAATATCAAAGGCATATTTTTGTAAGAATATGTGGCTCAATTTGTGGTTAAGGTAGTCTTATATTGATATTCTTCTCTCACTAGCACCTAGTTATATCCTGATTACCAATCCAAAAGGAAAAAATGTTATGAACCAACAACTATCTGAAGAACTTGATCCATGGATGGTAAGGGGTAGTGTTATTTCAAAAAGACCCTATTTAGATCCATAAAGTCAACACACAATCTGATTTCCCCACTTTTATTCCTCATAAGTACTAAATTGGCTACCCATGAGGAGTGCTTAATGGGAAATATGATCTTAGATTCAATTAATTTGGTCAATTCTTTCCTCATAAGATCTTTAATTTTGAGGTTAATAGGCCTTTGCTTCTACCTGATAGGCTTGGCATTAACCTCTAGTTCTATAGTGTGTTGGGCCAGTGTGGGATAAAAACCTCTCAAGTCACTATATTCCCAAATAAATATGTCTACATATACTTTACAAAGTTCTATGAAAGTATGCCTCTTAGCTTTAGTGCTTAACTTCCTAGCTTGAGGAGCCTATCTTTGAGGACAAGGAATCTTTCATAGTTCTCTTCACTTGTGGACATCATTGCCTTGTCTTTTCTCATATGATCTCCTTCATGGAAGAGACCTTCAAGGGTGACAAGCCCTTTAGGAATCTTATTGGATCTCAATTCAATTAGTTTCTCTTTATATTGATGTTGAAACATTTCTTAGCTCATTGAAGAGAATTTTGCTTCCTACTACAAGAAATAATTAATTTGTTTATCATTCTCAAAGACCTACCAATTAGCTTCATTATCTATCACTGATGGTCTCACCACCACTTTGATATGTGGCTACACTTTGGTCCTTTTTAACTCATTTGGGATATCAAATTGAGATCCCATAGCTGCCAACCTATCAACATGTCTATTTTGGTTCTTTGGTACTATTTGAATGTTAAAGGCCTTAAAATCCTCAATTAGGTCCCACACTCTATGTTTTTAGGAATTTATTAAGGGTTTCTTGGTGATATTTTAGCCTTTAACCTGATGCACTATCAACTCACTATCCCCATAAACTTGCAATTTTTTGATCCCTCTCTTACTATCCCATTGAAGGCCATGGATAATACCCTCATATTCTAATTAATTGCAAGAGAAACTAAATTTAAACCTTTAAAAAGATGAATACTTGTCATTAAAGGGGGATAATAGCATTACACCTACATCCACTCCATGTTTTCTCCTTAAACCATCAAAGAATAATTTCCATAAGCCATTAGGATCTTCTTATGGTGTAATGAGGGATGGAATGGAATGATTCTCTTCATATAAGTAGTAGACACCCATATCCATCTCCTCAAATCCTTTTAAGGGATCAACTAAATGATTGGCATTCCATAGTTCATCCAAGAACATGTCTAGTATATCCTCAAGATGAGTGTTTAATTATTGACCAACCATACATTCATCCTTGTCAAGAATGGTGCAATTGAGGTTTATGTTGTCTAGCCCATAAGGCTCTATGTGGAATTATACAATGGGCTAAACCTTGATCGACACTTTGGTCCTATATCTTGTTCTGAATACCATGTATGACTAGTTTGTTGCTAGATAATCTCTAATATTTGTTGTTAATTCTCTAGATAAGCATAGTGCAAAATGAGGAAGTACATATAGGATAAAAACATCTTGAACCAATATGACACGAGGACAAACATGTAGGGTGAATTTGAGATCTATGATGATACCAAATGGCTTGGTGAAAGATCAATCTAGCTTCAACACTCCTTTAGATTGGGGCTCATAATTTAGACTATGCTAGTTTTCTATAGACTTTAGCATTACTAAAGTGATATCCCCATTCTCTACCAATAAATTATGCATGAAAGAGTCACAAATGATTACTAAAATATAGAAGGGAGGAATTTTGACAACGTTACCTAGTTTCCCTTCATTTTGTCCTTTAGTTGCATTGGTGATAACCACATTCTCCTTAACTAGTGGTTTATCAGAAATATTGATTCTTAACAACCCTTATTGGAGGATGTATACCTAACCATGTAAGGAGAGAATATCCCACATTAGCACACTCACATTGGACCTTTTCATTTACTCCACAATTTTTATGGGTCAACCACCAACCTTTGGTTGTGCTTTGGGAGCCATAACTACACTTTGAGTTTATGAGTTTTGAGGGACAAAGACATTTACCTAATTTTGATTCCTTGGAGATATTGGAACCCTTAGAATAACATTAGGTCCATTTGGATTTGATAATGAAGGAGTAATGATAGGATGTTCCTTGACTTCTTCTTAGTTACCATCCATGTTCCTTCTTTTAAACCTTGCATTTGCTAACACTAGAATGGATGATTGGCTAGAACTAGCCTACTAATTGAGTACATAACACTCTTCTTACTCATAATTCACCATTATAATACCCAATTGGCTTGGTCCTTGATCAGGGTTTTGACCTAGTTGAGGATTTTTTGGTTTTGTCATCATGAGTACCTCTATGTTCTGAACCATAAGAGATTTATTGTACCCATTATTGGTAGCCTACTACAATTGGTCATTGAAAGATTATCTAAAGTCAATGTTTGGGATAATGGATTACCAAAAATATTAGTTATAATTCATGGTACTCTCAACTTATTGAAAAACACTATTCTTGATGGGGACTAAAGTGTTGGAAGTGCTTGCAACATTTGGATTATAATTGCTCTATCTATTCTAGCTAGGCTACCCTTGTCCTAAGTTTTGACCTTGGCCTTGGCCTTGGAAATTTAATTTATAGGGTGGCATATTTTTTTGATAAGCTTGTTGATGAGGTTTATATGAGGATTGGTAATATCCATTGAAATATTTTTGCCTCTTAACATTCACTAGTTCATTTCTCAAGGATTGGAACATGTTCTTAAGGTCTTAAAAGTTGTTTTATTCTTGGGAATCACTAGATCCACTAGTGGAAGCATTTTATTTATTGGGTGAATCTATAGTATAAATTTTAGGCACATGAGGAATGACATCCAAGGGAGGAATATAAATAAGGGGTGGTTTGATCTTAAGGAACAAATGCATTGGTGGTCTAGGTGTAAGCTTGTCATCCTACACCAAACAATGTTTTGCTCTGATTTCCACCTCATATGCATTTGGTAATGTGTTTCCTCCCATGGACTAGATAATTACTATAATTTCACTATTTAGGGCCTTTAAATAGTATAAGAAGGAAAAGTTATGGATAGGCCTAATAGAGACTAGGATTCTATCCCCATTTTTAGGAACCTTGTGTTGAAATCTTTCATAACTTCATGAGGGGCTCTTTTTATTGTGGTTAACTATTATGAAAGTGAGAAATGGTCACTTTTATCTTAAAATATATTTCACAATACATCCCATGATGTAATAGAGTTAGTAGTAAGGCTTTTATATGAGTTTAAGGTTTTACCTTTGAAAAAGATAGCTAATAACCTAACTGCTACATTTTCCTCATTGATATCATGAATGTTGCAAAAGTTGGCTATATCCATGAGGTGCTTAGAAGGGGTTATAACTTAGTTTCCAATAAAATAAGGGACACTTTTAAGATTTGATACTAGGATAGGATCATAATGAGGGAGGTCCAGAGGACTTTGACCATTAAAGGCCATAAAAGGAAAAAATCTAAGGGTTACCATGTCAATGAGAGGATTTAACAAATATCTTCTTGTAGGGGTAGGCCTTATAATTGACTTAGGAACACAATTACCTTTACATGGGTGTGTATTAAAAAATCTTAATCTTTTTTATAAGTTTAAAGGCAATTCAATGAATTCAAAGGGAATAACTCTAGAAGATGACCTTGTAGTCACCTTTGGCATGAGATGTAGTCACTACTCTACTACCGTAATGGTGAATCTCATTTTGGACTTACCAGATGCTATTTTATTAGAAGTTATAATTACTACAAATTGATCAAACCAACATCAAACTTTGACCAATCTCTTTGAACTGTGTCTAACTAGGCATGCTAGAAACTAATGTAACATCAATTTACACCATTAGAGAGGGTTCTTCAGGCTCTCTCTAATTGAGATACACTATGGGAACAACCCCAGTCTGTGGGTCACCTATGGTGGGTTTGAACCTCTATATAATGTTGGCTTCCTCTTAATGGACCACCTATACTAATGTTTATATTGAGAAAAGGGTTAAGAAGGGGTAAAGGGATCCTAAGAAGGATAAAAGGGTGATGCACCAAATTGAATGAGAATTCACATAAGCATGAAATATAAACTAAATAATCATAAGATATTACTAGCTCACACAATCCCAAAATCTATTTAACTGCATAAGTATTTCATACACAAGGTTTAGAAAGAATTGAATGAAACTAAGAGAAATTCTAATAATCACACCAAGCTTACATTAATGGTAGAAATAACACAAATTTAGATCTGAAATCAACTACAAGATAACCTAAACTAGTAAAGAAAGAAGGACAATGGGCATGGAAGATTCTCTTTCACAATGCCATAATACACAAGCTTACTAAACATAGTTCAAAAGCAAGAGATAGGTATAGAAAATCTTTATTAGCTTCAAGAGGTATTTTAATACAAGTTTTGATAGGGTCTAGCCTAATCAAATGAGAGTCTCTGCTCTTCCAGAATTGAGATAAAGTTTTCTATAAAAAATGAGAGACTTTTCTTCTAAAAACTAAGGGAGAGATTAAAAAATGGGAAATAATGTGAGATATAGAGAAAGGGAGAAGGGAGGAGGAGAGCACACCATCTGAGGTCATTAATTGGGCTGCCACCTTTTATGAATGCTCCACCATCCTTTCATTAAATTAGAGGTAATACATCATAGAAAAGATAGTCTTAATTTATCCCAATAACCTCCAAATCATTTCATTGATTGAGCAACACACTAAAGGATAAGAGTTTACCAAAGGTGCTGAGTTATTATCCTGTTATGGAGGAAAACCCTTAGACACCCTAAAAATCCATTAATGATCTAACTACTTTTCCCAACTACCAGATATCCATCTTAGAACTTGATGCCAACTACACTTGATTTCATTATGAGGATAAAGTCTTCATACCCTAAATCTAGATAGATCCATGCCATGTCTACTTTTAGTGGCTATTTTCTAGATTTATGACTATGTCAAAGGATGAGACACTACACCATATCTCATTTATGACTACATATGCTCCACTTGAATATAGGTCTTACTATAGATTGAAAACCAATCTAATTATTAGTTTTATTATAGTCAATATGTCGAAGAGCTCACAGACTTCATAACATCATTTTTGAGTTATATTAGGTCTAAACAGACCTATTTTACCTCTATAACTTGTGAAATCTAAGGAATTATTAAATGTGATGTTGAAAACACAAGAAATCCAAATTTACATTCTCTAGATCCTCTAACAGAAGTCTCAACTAAGATTTAATGGCATCCTTTACAAAATTTTCCCTAGTTTGAATTGAGTCAATTTCAACCTCTATTAAGACTCTTGTATTTAAATTTTAATGTCGATCTTTGATCTCAAATAAACACATTCTAACACACTTTGTTGGATATATATTCTACTAACTCATTAACATTGCTTGTACCATTGATCTGCCTGGGTACGATTGCATGTACACCAATACCTACCTATACCCACTGACCTTGTTAATTGATGCACACCATTAGATCTTTATATAGGTACCAAAGATCTTGACACTTATCATCAATGCATTCAAGTTGACCTTTTGACTTTATGCTCACTATTGATCTCTTCAGTATGATTGAATGCATGTTATTAGATCTTTGGGACCCATTGACACCATAGATTACCCAATCTCCATTAGATTTGATCTTAGATCCTGATATTTGGACACTTTTCATCTACACATTCAACTTGGGAACATTTAAATTCAAATGGCTATTTCATGAAGATTAAAGTTGATGTCCTCAAACATGTTTCACTCTACAAGTCTAACTTCAAAGCTTTATAACTTGAGATAGACAACTCATCAAGTTATGAAATTTGTAGAGGATGATATAGGCATTAATAAATTCATGCCCATTTGGTTTTTGGCCTTGAGTGGATTTATAATCATACTTATTAAAGGTAAAATCAAGATGACTAGTCTATTCTTGTATGATGTGCCATGATTGTTTGGGCTCTCTTGACTTGCATAAGAAATTATTCTCTTTTAGAAGGATCTAATGAATTTATAAGAATTTTTTCAACTTGATTCATGCTTATGAATGCTTTAAACACCATGAAAACCTATTTTTATTATTTATATTTTAAAACTCTAGACCCATTTCAAGACTTGCTTTTCAAAGATCAATAAAACACACTTTAAGCTTACTTCAAGTGTTTCAAATGCTTTATAATCAATATGATATCTTCCTCTTCTAACTTTGGTCCACTCATTCCATCCATAAATCTTATTATCTAATCACTCCATAACAAGACCTCTAGAAATTGATCCATCTAGGCAAATTTCCATATGTGGGCCAAAATTAGCCAACTAGTATTTGTGTGAGAAACTAGGTAGCACCATAGAGTTTATTGAATTCTCTTATTCCAATCTACCAACCTACTTCACCATAATAGACCTTTACTATATTATGAGTCCAAATATGGAGTTTTAGATTCAATTGGAGATATGAGATGTGCTTATAATCACATCTTTTGGTGTGATATTTGTAGACACCTAAAACCAACCACCAATGACCATCAACCAGGCTTTTGACCAATTCTTACCAAAGTACACAATTTAGCCAAAAAACATTAAAATGAATTAAAAGAGTTTAAATTGATATATTCAAGTGGAAATTTTGGCTAAGGTATCATTAAATGGGGAAATGCAATTTATGGGCTAGCTAACTTTGATCAGATCATTTCGAGTCAAAATGCTAATTTTGCACCTGGGTGCTCTAGATTGCTCTTTTCTATTAAATTTATTGTATGAGACATGTGCCTTTGTTATTTGGTATTGAGATATTCATAAATGGTATAATGGATCTAACACATCTAACATCAACTTCTAATTCTAATCCAGTCAAATTCTGTGCCAATAACAAGACATTTTGACTAATTTTGAGTGATTTATGCATAAAAGAGCCAAAATTTATGCATAAAGTGCTTAGTCATGCTTAGATATAATTAATAAAATTTAAGGTATTAAGTTAATTTTACATTAAACTTGTTTATAATTATTTTTAGAAATGAATATTTAATATATACATCATCAATTGACTCCATTTCTTGGGAAGACATCTCTAGGCCATAAATGCCACAAATATCTAAATCAAGCCACCCCATGCCTCATCAAAGCTCTTCCATACCTATTAAATTCCTCTCTATTCCAAATATTAATGAGCATATTTATGTATTTTAATTACATAATTGGATTAATCCTTAGTCACACATCTCAATCTTAAGATGGATGTTTCAGGTTGATTCTAGACATTTTCCAAAATCTATAAGTAAGAGGCCTTGCCACATGAATTTTAATCTCTTTTATGACAAAGTTATAATTATAAATTAATTCAAAATCTTAATGGAAATTATTTTTAAAATGATAAAATATTGAGCCAAACTAAGCCAAAGCCACACAAGGTGCCAAGTAGAGATGGAGGTAACCAAGCTTCCATTAAAGCAGACTTCATGAGCACAAACTAAGCAAGCCTCTAAAAAAATATATTCAAAGCACCCAAGGAAGATGAATAATTTATTTGTCTTTTCATTCTAGTTATGTTTCTCATTTTGTTTTGTTAAATATGCCCCTCCCTTAAGATAGGCTTAGGGTGTTATCTTAGTGTGTTCTTTGTTTGGATTTTATTTCATTCACTAACACAATACTAATCTCCCCCTATTACAATCCTATGTTCACAAATGACATTCTTGGTAGGATATTTCTCCACAAATTTTGTTACAAAGCCTCTATAAGCAACCTATTAATCCTTTCCATGTAGGATCTTGGAGTGGGAGGTTCACAAGATTAAAGTTTTTAAATTAAATTTCTCTTTTTCTAACTATGATTTTGTTCTTAGAACCTCAATTTTGTTCTCTAGAATGATATCATTGTTACACAGTCATGATTTTATGTAAACTAAATCACTATTTTATAAATAGTTATTTCATGGACCTAAGTAATGTTATCATCATCAAGAACAGTGATATCATCCTTTTGGGTAGCGATATTATTTTTTTAAGCCGTTTCATTTTGTTGAGCAGTGATTTCATTTCTTTGGGAAATGATTTTGCAAAACTATGATATCATCATTCTATGTAGTGATTTTGTAGTAGATTATCTTTTTTGTGTTTTTCTATTTGATAAAAAACAATATTGTCTTGAGTAGCGATATCACTCTTGTGGGCAATGATTTTGCATAATAGTGATATTGATTTTTTCTTTTTTATTTTTAATCTGACAGTGGTGATTTTGCAGGAAACAATAATATTGACTGGGTAATTTCAATTTTTTAATAGAGACCTCAAATTTTAAAGTTGCTCCTTCTATTTGCAAATTAACTTCAAATCTAAAGGATACTCTAATGTCTTTATTGTAGGATCAAGCTTTAGACCATCTTTTGCATGATTTTAAAATTAACTATGAACTTTGTTTTAGTACTTAATGGAACATTTAGGTGTTTAAGATAAATTTTTTATAGTTAAACTTTTAAAGTTATTAAGACCAAGCAGTTAAAATAAAAACACCTCATCTTTCATTTGGGACTTAAAATTGAACACACTTGTCAATTTTTGTTTTCAATAGTTGTTTAGTCAGAAATTGATTGGCAAAAAAGAAGGTTTGCACATGTATGCTCTTCCATTTGTCCCCTTTAGGTAACCCTTGAAATTAAAAGCATCATCCTTGTTTCAAATATTGCCTATTCCAAGGCTTAGAAAGAATGTCATCCAAATTACTCCCCAAACTAGTCATAGTTTGGGTGATCTTAAAAATTACCCTAAAGTATTTATTTTTATGTCTTTTATTTCATTGCATCTTGGTTTGTGAGGGGGACTTCATTACCTCCCATCATTTCTTTAGGGAAGCTTTGACCTACGATTTCATCTCTTGACTTTGAATTCAACCACTCCCACTAAGATCAGAGGTTTGAGCAGTTAAACCACCTTTTAGTGATGGATTTACACATGGGACATATCTACACTTTGGACATCATACTACACTAAATGAATAATAGGATGTAGTGGTTGAAAAAATGGCAAGACATTTTTGCAATAAGTCAAGTGCGGTGGACACCCAATTACATGATTTTATTTTTACATTATGACGTGAAAGTCATTGTGTAATTGATCCCCCTAGAAATGTTCAAAAACTTTCTATTTTAGTCAACACCACATTACCATATCCTTGCTAGGATTTGGATGATTATTCTTCATGTATTCTGGTCATTTTTTTGTTTGGTATGTTTTGAGACTAAAACTTATTTGTTTATTCATAAAGCATGTCAAAACCATGTATTTTAGTTGAGGAGGGTAGTGTTATGTTTCCTAAATCATGTCAAACCATTTTTGCCTTTGAGTCTTTTAAAACATAACATAGATCACATCATTTGAGCATGCTTATGTTGTTAGGTTACTTAATTTGTTTCAAGACTAGTGTACCTTATATCAAAAGCCACTTATTTCAAACCATGCCATGTATACTATTTGGACATGTCTTGTGTTGTCATGCTATCCAATCTTATCTAGCTTGTTTGGTAAAATCCTAGTTTTTAATGCTTAGTTTTCAATTAACTTATAAAGTTTAGATTCAAACATTTATTGATTTTTGTTTAGGCCTAAATTCATGGGGCTGATGTATAGATATTTCTCTTTTGGTTTACATAAATTTAGTTAATCAATTACTCAAATTTGAAAACTATTGATGGTTTATTTGTTTAGCACCTATCTTCATCATTGTTTATACCTTTATTTGGGAAAACATAACCTTTCTTCAAGAGCCTTTTTTTCATATGCCTAATGCCAATTGATCATGTTTATATTTGATTATGTGTGTCAAGTCTATGTCAAAGTTGTTTCCAATCTTGTTAGATTGAATCAAATCACATCATTCCTTTGTTTCAAGCTTAGATTTTGACGTCATTTGGCCAAAAGTCATAGCACATGATTGTTTGAGCCTAAATTTTGACTCTGAATTTGGATAAAAGACCTAACAAATCTTTTCCCATTCCTAGTTTAGACCTTATTTGGAACACTTTGACCTCAACCTTTGACATGCCAGTTTTTAATTAGATGCTTAAAATTTTGTGCATATGACATTTAACGTTTGACATTTAACATTATAAATTTGATGTTAGAATATTTTATGCCAAATATTAACACAAATAATTTGGATATAGCTCCAATTTTAAACCACATTGGAGATATAGCTCCACCTTTGACCAAGTTAGACCAAGTTTGAACCATTTTTCCTTTGGACATAGTTTTTCAAAGTTTGCATAACTCTAATCCTTTTTATTTCTAAACTTTAATCATTTATGTGGATATGTCTAGATACACTTTTGGTGGAGTCATGTATGATCCAACTTATGATAGAATGGCTGCATAAAATCCCACTAAGAACCCCTAAAGAGAAATATTTTCTAAGGATTTTTATTATTCTCCCTACAATACTCCATATGGGGAACATAGTCAAAATCCACAAAATCCAAATCAAATTACCAATTGGGATGATATGGTTTATGAGGAGGACTTTGAAGACCCAACTACATATAATGTTTTTTGGGATGTGGATCCATAACCTTTTTACAATAATTAGTACATATAACATATTCAATGACCAACTTATTATCCAACTCAAGATTGGGATGATATGGTTTATGAGGAGGACTTAGATGCATTGGCTTGTACGAGTAATAAAGATCCACAAAACCCCATTAACATTTTGAGACTTCATCCTTTAGCTTGTGTGAATAACCAAGCCCCATACCACCTTGTTGTTACCATCTCAAGACTTTGTTCTTTGGCTCATGTGAGTAATAAAGCTCCATAATACCCTACCGTTATCCAACCACAAACAATTTCACATCTAGTACCAATCCCATCAAAACCTCAACTGATCCAATCATTTAAAGACCAAGCTATGTTCAAAACTAGTATTTTCCAACTCATTGGAAACTAAGACCAAAAGAAACAACCAATCCAAGCTAATTTTGTTGAAACAACCATTTGTGATAATTCAACCTGTGATGAATCACATTTCAATCCTATACCAATTATTAAGGAGTCTCAGTCTAATGAGCCAATCTTTAATGAGTCACTTCTTAATGATTATAACCACCTTTGGACAAATCATTACTTTGACCATATGCTTGTTTTTCAAGAACCTCCTATTGATAATCTAGTCTCTGAGGAGTTATCTCTTGACCTTTTCCCATTATAAAGGAGCCTCACTTTGATAAGCCAATCTTTGTGGAACCCATTATGACATCATAGGTCATTACTTGTCCAATACCAAACATTCAACAAGATATTATTTTAATAGACTACCCATTAGATGAAGAATCAAAGTTAGATTCAAGTTCTATTCTTGAACTAACATCTGATTTAGCATCAAAATCAGAATTAACCTTAGTCTCAACATTAAATTTAGATTCCATTGAGTTAGAATCAGATTGAATACAGAATATGTTCATGGCTATTACAACATTGGTTATGCATGCCTTGAAGATTAATTTGAATACATTTGTGGTCCTTATATGATTTTTTAAGATGAGTACTTTATCTTTGACACAAGTTAATGTAGTATTTTCTACAAATAATGTAAAACCTCTCCCCATTCCATTACCATTCCATAGGCCAATATCATCAACCAAAATAGCCATATTATTGACATTCCATCTCCATAAGTGTCAATTGGGACTAACAAAATCACACTTTGTTGAATTGCATCCATGGTGACACAACAGTTGCAGAAGATCTAAGAGGCCAAGACCACATTCATGTATTAGAAGAACACTCTCCTAGT
Source organism: Torreya grandis (assembly GCA_037957365.1). Classification (NCBI taxonomy): domain Eukaryota; kingdom Viridiplantae; phylum Streptophyta; class Pinopsida; order Cupressales; family Taxaceae; genus Torreya; species Torreya grandis. Next base: position 1,930,536 of record JARHVA010001231.1, read on the forward strand.
GAAACCTTTTTAGAGGTGCTAGGAGATAATCATAGTTCAAAATCAACATCTTTTAGTGAAATGTTTTTATAAATGCTAAAAGAAAATCAAAGTCAAAAGCCAATGTTCATTAGTGACACCTTTTCTAAGGTGCTATGGGACAATCAAGACAACTTCATTTTTTAAAACCTCATCGAGGCACAAATAGCTTAGCACAAAAGTTCTTCACTGCTTAATGAAAACATTATTCAAGATCAAATTAAAATAGCTTCTTATCTACAACCTAATTAGATGGTAGTTACTCTCAAGGTCATATAACAAAAGAATTTTGTGGTCCTATCAAGAGAATATTTAGAGGTCTTTGGTCCCACCATAACCAAAGTTATGTTGAATCTAACATCAACAACATTACATGTGATTGAAAGTCTTGATCTTCATTTGTTTCCCCACCATTATAAATTCCATTATCATCTACCATTCTATTTCAAAATCAAACCTACCATCCATGGTCACACTTTCCTTTGTATAGATTACAAAAATACCTTGTCTCGACACTTGAAGGAATTAGAATCAATGACCAATGAAGTTCACAAAAGCATTCTCAACATCCAAATCTGTAACCAATTGTCGATAGAGTATCTATTCAAATGAGGTGTGGGGTAACAATTAACATGATTAATTATTTTATTTATATCATTAGTTGATTAGGATGTGAATTTTGAATTTATTAGGAACAATAAAATCATATGCCACTTATCCTACCTAGGCTAGAACCAAATATGTACCATACCATTTCATTGTCATGCTATTGCCATTATTACATATCCTTTGGCCATTGTCGCACATCCTAGCTAATCACCCAATCACTTGGGGGAAACCCTCTTACCATTTTATCCAATGTATCAAAACCCATTATTATCCTTAGCAAGACCATACCATCCTATCATACCATTCCTATCTAGACCAAAGCCTATTTTTAGTCATCCTACCCAATCCTATTTTGATCTTGGTTCCTTTAGTTCTTCTTATACTTTTTGTGAGGGGATTTTTATTAGTTTTCAACTCTTATAAAATATGTGTTTATAATGACAAGCTATGAAAGTAGTGTGATAGTTGATCTAGCAATATATCTTTCATTTTTCCATCTTATCAAGTTTGTTTATGTGAGCTTGATTATAACTGCCTATGGGAAAATTAGTGTCTCACCAGTCTTGTTACTAATTATAACCACCTATGGGTGAATTAGTATCATTGACCTATGTCATTGTATCCTAGTTATAACCACCTATGGGGAAACTAAGGGAATACTTGTTTACCTTGCATTATCATATCACCTTACCATCACTATTTTCATTTGACTAGCCATTTGTTAGATTTGAGAACTTGTTGGGACCTAGTTGGTTTTTCCATACCTTTTGTGTGGATATAATTAATGTGACTTGAGTTCATTTTGGTATTATGTAGGTCATGATAAATTTATGTTGAGCTCACCTCAGTCCCCATTTCTATATGCTCTCACCATTTTTTGAGCAACCTCATCCAAATGCTCTCACCAATTTCTGAGTAGGTATCTTGTCATTCTCTAACGAGTTAAGGTAACTCAAAATACCAAAAAAATTTAAAATATTTCAAAATATAAAAACATTTATCTTGTCTAAGCTTAGTTAGTTATCCTCGATCCACCCTACTTGGGCAAAGTCATTGTTAGGATGTTTTTTTCTTTTGTTTTTAGGATTTCTATTTATTTTTTTATTTAAGGTTAGTTGTTTATTTGTTTGTCTTTTTGTTTCTTTGTTTGTTTGATCACTTACTTATTTTTTTTATTTTAGTGTTGTTGCCTTGACTCAGTCTATATGCATTTATTAGGTGATTCCTTCAGTAGGTTATTCTTGAGTCTATCCATATTCATACATCAACCTTGTCATCATGGTTTTTATCATTGGTGCATTATTTTTAATTGTTTACTAGATCAGGAGTCAATCCTTATGCATATTTTAGGATAGTCTTCATGGATTTATATAATGATGCCTACCATCAAATGCTACAACAAAAATTAGCTTCAAGAAGGTTTAAAATCAATGGAGCCACAAAATTTTCTCCTTGGAACCTTGGAAAATCTTTCCACCCTTGATTAAATCAACCCATTGACCATTCTAGTTGTATTATTTCTAATAAGGATGAGCATCTCCTTATTGGTAGGTACAATTAAATCTTTTTTATTAATCAAATCTTATTATTTTGTTCATCTCTTTCATCACTTTATGCTTGCTTATCTTTACTCTATGCAATAGGTTCTATCCTTGAGTTATGCTTACTAATCTACCCTAACTAGGGCATAATCATCTTTAGCGAATCCAGTTCCTCTTAATGATTATAACCACGTATGGTAAAATCATTATTTTGAATTTTATCTTGATTATAATTGCCTTTGGGAAAATTAGTAATCTTTTTAAATAAATGCATGCAAGCATTTTATATTTTGCATTAATCTAAACCATGGGCTAATTATACATTTCTTCTTGTTTCTTTTTGAGGGACCTTCCATCAATAAATGTAATGACCAATCCCTCAAGGGGGCATCATCATAGGCCTCCCAAAACCATTTAGAGATTTTTTCTTAAATCATCATCTTATTTTTGGCATATAAGCCATTTCTCATTATTTTAGAATTCATTTCTTTGCCTATGATTTTAAAAATATTCCCAAATAGGGGCAAACTATAGACACCTAAAAATAGCCACCAATGACCATCAACCAAGCTTTTGACCAATTCTTACTAAAATGTACAATTTGGAATAAAAACACTAAAATGCATTAAACGAGTTGAAACTGGTATATTCAAGTTCTAGTTTTGGCCAAGATATTATTAAATGGGGTAATGTAATTTATGGGCTAGCTAACTTTGATAAGATCATTTTGAGTCAAAATGCCAATTTTTACTCTTGGGTGCTCTATATTGCTCTTTTCTATCAAATTTATTATGTGAGACATGTGCCTTTGTTATTTGGTGTTGACATCATCCTAAATGGGATAATGGATCCAACACATTTAACATTGACTTTCAATTCTAATCTAGTCAAATTTTGAGCCAATAATAAGACATTCTGACCAATTTGTGTGATTTGTGCACAAAGAGACAAAATTTGTACATAAAGTGCTTAATAATGCTTAGAGATAATTAATCCAAGTTAAGTATTTAAATTAATTTTCCATGAAACTTGTTTAATACTTGTTTTAAGAAATTAATATTGAATATCTACATCATTAGGTGACCTCATTTCTTGGGAAGACATCCCTAGGTCATAAATGCCATAAATATCTGAATCAAGCCACCCCATGCCTCATCAAATATCTTCCATGATTATTTAATTACCCTCTGTCCCAAATATTTGTGAGACTATTTATTCAATTTAATTACATAATTGGATTAATCCTTGGCCACACATCTCAACCTTGAGATAGACGGTTTAGGTTGATTCTAACCATTTTCCAAAATCTATAAATAGGAGGCCTTACCACATGAATTTTAAGCTATTTTATGCCAAATTTATAATGTTTAATTGATTCCAAACTTTCATGTAAATTAGTTTTATAATGTTAAAATATTGAGCCAAGACAAAACTGCAAAAGGTGCCAAGGAGAGATGGAGGTGACCAAGTTTCCATTGATGCAGACTTCATGAGCACAAACCAAGCAAGCCACTACAACAAGCTATTCAAAGCATCCAAGGAAGATGAAGGATTTATTTATCTTTGAATTATAGTTTTGTTTCTCATTTTGTTTTTTAAAATATGCTCTTCCCTTGAGATAGGATTAGGGTGTTAGCTTAGTGTTTGTTTGGATTTTATTTCATTCACTAACAAATTACTAATATCCCCCTATTACAATCCTATGTTCACAATATTGAATTTTGATATTTGTACATTTATTTTTATATATCATTATATTTTATTTAAAATTATTTATCTTTTAAATTTCTTATTGGATTTTTCTATTCCTTGTCTAGACAAATTTAGAAAACCAAACATGGGTGTTAAAGATGACTTTAATTTGAATATTTATGGCTTGGTTTCTAAGAGAGAGAACTTAGAGAGCATGGTGTCTAAGAATCTCATAAAATTAGGTGAAATAAAATTTCTATCTTGACTTTGACCTTGTTTTATCTAATATGTAGTGAAAGGAAAGGAAATCAAGAGGAATGAAAAATGAAATAATTTGAATTACTTTAAATTGTAAAAAATGTGATAAAAGGTAAAATCATAGTAAAGTGTGATTCCTTATCATAAGAATGAGGTAAATGGAGGAAAATATGCTAGCATAGATTGTTTTTCAAGTTTCATCTATCAAAAGAAGAAAAATATAAAGTTAAGAATAAAGATGAAAAATTCATAATCATTGCAAAACATATTCTAGAAAAAGAATGAAAATATGGTGATTTATGAGGAAATCCAGGTCATATCCATTGTCTTACACTATAAATCATAAAAGAGAAACCCATGAGGGTTTACAAAGCATGGAAAAATAAATGAGGTAGGAAAAATGTGGTATTTATGAGGAAGGCTAGGTCTTATCCATGGTCTTATGTTGTAACTCACAAATGAGAAACCCATGGGGTGCCAAAAAGTGTGTAAAAAGTATTAAAATAATAATATAAAAGTACATCATGAGGAATATTAGTTCCTATCTGTGGTTTTACAATGCAACTCATGAGAAAAAGGAAAACCAAAAGACCAAAAGGAAGGACTAAGGTTTGTGAAAGGAGAGAACTATTGTAGAAGGTGAGACCCATGAAAGTATCTTGTAAAAAGTGTTAGATAGATAGCATATATAAAGTATGAAAGGATGGGAATAATTAGGCATAATAATTCTCAAAGAATTGTACATTGGTGGGATATTTGAAAATATGACCTTCATTGGTTTGAAGGTGATAGGTACTTAGACCAAGAATATTTTTGACTAAGGCCCCCACCATTTTCAGGCATATTTATCTTATTTTTCATGAGTGTAGTCTAATTTGAAAACTTTGACTCAATTTTTATGTTGTTTGGAAATATGGGCTTTGTATTATTAATTGTGTTCCAAAGCAAAAAGATGGAGTTCATCAAAGAGATCGAGAGAGTGAAGGCAATTTTCATGTAATTATTCATCAGGTATGATATCATGATGAGATATATGAAGAAATGGAATCTCAAATTCTAATGTAAGGACTAATTCAAAACCATGGACTAGAGAGAATGGTGTTTCCCCAATAGTAGTGCATATGCTAGTGTGATAGGCCCAAAGAGTAAGATAGAGATGAAGGTGCCAATACATGTGGGTTTTATGAATTATATTTTGAATAATTTTATTAAGAATTTTGTTTGTGGCCTTAGATTAGCCATTACATTATGGATGATAGGGTGTGGAGAATTTTTTATTGATTTTAAATTTAGCACATAGCTATTTGCCATCTTTATTTTTGAAATTACCACCATTATTTGAAATGATATTATGAGGGAAACCAAAGTGGAAATTAACTTGATTAAGAATAAATTTATATATGGTGGTATTGGTGGCATTAAAAAGGGGAATAACTTTGACCAATTTGGTAAAATATTCTATGGTTATGATTATAAAGACATGCTCGTCTTGAGATCAAGGTAATTTTCCAATGAGATCTAATCTCCACATGGATAATGGCCAAGGAAATTCTATGGTTTGAAGCTCAAATGGATGTGAATGAATTAAATAATCATGAAACTAATGAGGATTACACTTTTTATCAAATTTGATGGCATACATAGGCATTTATGGGTTATAACATGTCCACTACATTGGCCACCGTAAATGCCCCATGTGCTTGTTCAAGAAGAGTAGGAACCTCATATTTCATAAAATAGTGGAGTAATTTATCTTTATAATTGTGATAATATAGGAGGTTATGTCAAAATACATACTTAAAATGTTGTTTGTGAATGCGAGTCTTTTCATTGGAATCTAGGTTGGGAGGATAAGTTTGGTATTCCAAAAATTGAATGATACCTTTGTACCATAGGATTTATCGAATGGTAATGGATTAAATGTGGTAGATAATAAAATCATGTGGTTGAGTAGAATAATTATATTTTATTATTTGGATAAGAAAATTTGAATCGGTAAGAATTTGGTGTGGATGAAAAAGAGATGCTAAAAAATCAAGGGAATTGATAATAGAATTTTGATCTCAAGGGATAGGCTTGATGGTGAAATAAATGAAATATTTTGGTGAGATTATTTGTAATTTGATCATAAAAAATAATATTTTTGCTTTTTTATTGGTAATCACCATTGACTTGGTAAAATGAGCTGGCAATCACCTAAAGCATATAGGTATTGGATATCTAAATCAATGGTATCTCTCATGCCTAATATTAAATATTCATAGTTGGCCATGTTGTTAGTGATATTAAATGTTAATAAAAAATCTAAAGGGATAATTTTTACAAGATAAATCATAAGAATACAACCTAATCCAGTGCCTTGAAGGCATTTAACACCATAAAAAAAGGTCTGAGTATCCTCATGTAAATCAACATTAATTTCAAGAATTTCTTTGATAACTAATTTTGGTTTAGTAGTATCAGGGAGGATAATGGATTCATCGAGATTACTTACTTCAAGATCAATAGTGAAGTTATGGAAGCAATCTTTAAGAGATATGGCTTTGTTGAGACATTCAATATAGATAATATTGTTATCAGTAAGATTATCTTGAAGGTTTGTGATAGTAGGCATAGGAGCTATGATAAGTTGATCAATGATTATTTATTTTTTGATAGATTTTTGAGTAATAATTTAGATATCAAATTCCATGATAAGGACCATCCACTTTCCAATTCTATCTCTATTAGGAAAGGCTTTAGATAATAAGTGATGAAGGGGATTAGAATGGATGATAACATAAGGGTTCTGGTAAAGCATATAATGTCAAAGTTTTTAAGCTATAAAATATATGGTGATACAATCACATTAATTTTTTTTTAATGTTTTTCAGAATCAATGAGTCCTTATATAATATAGTAGATGGCATATCCTCTTCCAATATCATCTTGTTGGAAAATTATTACCCCAATTGATATGGGTGTGGAAGAAGTATATAAGATTAGAGGTTGATAATTTGAAGGAGGATGAAGAGTATGTGGGTGAAGAAATGATTCTTTCATATTATCAAATTATTTTTGATAAGGATCTATTCATTCTTGAGCATTACCTTTCTTTAGAAGAGAATTGATGGAGTAGTATGGTAGACCATTTCAGGGACAAATCATCTAATTGCCCCAAGTTTATCAAAATAAGTGTGAATGTTTGAAATGGATTGAGGGATGGGCATGTTGATGATAGTTTTAATATTGGTAGGGTCAACATTGATGCCATAGAGAGAAACTAAGAATCCTAATAGTTTACCAAATGTGACACCAAAGACACATTTGAAGGATTTAGTCTAAATTTATATTTAAGAAGGTGGTTAAAAATGATGGAAAGATAAAAAATATGAGTTTTTTGACATTTAAACTTAGAATTGAGGTCATACACATAGGTTTATAAAATTTTGTTAATAATATCATGAAATATATGGGTCATTACTCATTGATAAGTTGCTTTGACATTTTTTGGGTCTGAAGGGTATTTTAACATAGCAATAGGTGCCCCATTCTATGTTTAAAGTTGTCTTATATTGGTCTTTAGGGGAAATGTGAATTTTTTTATAGCATGAGAAACCATCCATAAGAGATAAAATTTCATAACTAGTTGTGGAATCGATAATGAAATCTATTTAAGGTAGAGGGAAATTGTCCTTAGGACAAACAAGATTAATATTATAAAAGTCAATGTAGATGAAAATGACCATGGTGACCTTTTTATAAATAAGGACTATGTTAGAAACCCATTCAGAGTATTCCACAAGTTTTATAAACATAACATTAAGAAGTTTTATAATTTCTTTGTGACATAAGGTGTAATCCTCAAGTGGAAATTTTCATTGCTTTTGGTGCATAGGTCTAGAGTCAAGATAGGTGATGATATTGTGCACTATAGTAATAGGGTTAATACCAGGCATGTCCTTGTAAGAACAAGTGAATATCACATGATATTTATAAAAAAATAAGATGAAGTTATCATGTTCAATTGGTGTGAGTTTTCAAGAAACTCTAATAGGTTGAGGGCATCATGGAGTCCCATATTCAATGAAAGTAATTTCTTCGATAAGCATAAAATTTCCATCTTGGAAGTGGTATGGTGCATTTGGTAAAGAATAAACTGGATTAGCTTTAGGATCGATGCTAGTGATAAAGTTATTAAAATAAGGGGATTTATTTTTAAAATTCCCAAGTTTATGATGTTGCTTAGGAAGTTGAGGTTCTTTAACATGAAGTAATTTAAGGATATATTCATCACTAGGTAGAGTGAGAAGAGTGACATAATACTCAACATCTACTTTTATATCAAGAATTTGATTACCATGGATATCATATTCAGAGTGTATCTATTGGACAGTTGTGGACTTGGTATCTAATGTAATCTTAGGAGTCAGAGGAGTAAATTGATCAAATGATATTGGTGTGTCATGAGTTTATTTGATGGGGAAAGAATTATATGTAGTGATGGGATATGTAGGTGGTAGAGAATATGAAAAAATCTATAGAGATTTGGAAGCTAGGATTGTTCTACCACCTAGGGAGTATCAAGAAGTGGATAATTAATTGGAGGTATATGACTTTAGGAGTTAATTTAAAATATGTGGAAATGGTATGAACATCTTTGTTAAAAGTGTGTATTTGAGATAGTTTTTTTAATAATGTTGAACATAAAATTCTAGAGAGTGAGCTTGGTCTATGATGTAACTATCATCATAGGTTGGAAAAATGGTACATGCTTGAGATTTAGGGGGAGTTTCATAAGGTGAAATTTTGAGGTTACTAAACTTATGTGAAGATATGATTAAATGATATTATAATAATTTGACTACTCCATATTCATTTCATGTGAAGATGTCTTTAGGGTAAGAGGGTTCTTGAGCATTGCATGGAGGGGGAAAATTAGTGATCTCATCAATGAGAGGAATAGTGTCATGATGAGGTAATAAAGAAGGAGAAAGCCACTCTGATATGTAAGGAGGTATCTTATTAGTTATTCAAGTATGTTTCAAGTCATTAGGTTCATCATCATACAAATCAAAGAGAGTGACCTATAAGTCTTGATTGATGTTGATGAATCTAGGCAATGGAGCACTATTGATGGCAAGGATGGTAGGAATGCAATATTGAGATTTTGGATTAGGAAGTTGAATAATCCAAAGGTTGGGATATGTCTCATGCTTATACCCTTTGCTGTTATGTAAGAATCTAATGCATTGGATCCCATAAGAGTCTATGGTCCTCATTTTATGAGTCCAAGGGTGAATGAGGAGCATATTATAAGATAAAGGAATATCAAGGTCCATAATTTTAGTTCAAATAGCCTTAGGTTTGATTGTTAGATAAATCAAAATATGACCAAGTGGATTTCTATTAGTTTTATAAAATCCATGATAGGTAAGATGGGTTTGATTGAGATGATCCTTATTATATCTTAGTTATTAGATAAGCCATAAAGATATTACGTTAATACCAAACCCTTCATCAACTAAAAATTTATAAGGGTATTATTAATGGCTATTTTAATGAATAGTGGTGGATCATCGATGTGAAAAAGGATTTCATCATTAATCATGGTTTGGAAGAAGGACACATGGATTCAATGGTATACACTTTGGTAGGTTGATGATCAATAGAGGGTGGTTTTTCATATATAGTATATGGATCTTCAAGTTATTTTAATTATTACATAAGGAACTTGTGATGATAAAGGGAAGTATAAACTAACTCCATAAGTGGAATCTTATAAGGCATGGAGTTAAGTTCTTCAAGAAAGTTTCAATGGGATTTATAAGAAGAGTTGATGCAAGGTTGAGAAGTTAAGGTAGATTTTGAAGGAATGGAAGCTTTTGGCAATTTAGAAGAAGGAAGTAATTCCTCATGGGATTTTTAAACTAAATGAGTGGTTATAGTATCTTTGAGGAGTTATTCTTCCAAAGATGGTTTATTGGGTTTTGTGACAAGATATTTGTGAGCTAACTTATGATGATAATCTACCTTAGTTACATTAAAATATTGAGAATTTTTATAATATTAGTCATAGTTAGCATCAATAACACAAACATCCTTGGTATTTCGTTGATGATTAGATGCAAAAAAATATTTTTAGTTATTAAAATAAGAAGCTTTGGGAACTTGTCATTTTTGAGTAGTGTTTTACTCTTGATGATGAAGTTGTATCATGGCTTCATGATTGAAAGAATCACCGAGCATGTAAGAGACAAAAAATTTAGTAAAATATCAATAAATTTCATTATAATAACCAATTGATAAGGTCATGCTATTTAGGAGGATTATTAGGATAAGTAAATGGTTTAGAGGGTAGAAAGAATTGTTTAATTTATTGCTTAATTAGTGATATGTGAGAAGCTTAGGGATTTTCCACTTTGGAAACACTTGGTTGGGTTTAAAGAGTATTTATGGTGATGGAATTGGTATAAGATTGAAAATAACCTTTAAGTAATTTGGTATTATGTTTGAATTTCTTCATGAAGAAGTCTTGATGTTTGGCTTGGTCAATAGATTTGTTAAGATTTTGAGGAGAAAAAGTTTGAACCTTATATTGAAGTAAAGGAGTTAAAGAAATTCTAAAGAGTTTAAACAATTTATCATTATTCATGTTATGGTTGGCCTTATGGGATATACATTTCCATCATTTGATAAAATTATGAGCTAATTTGGTGGGATATTTCTTAGCATTGATGAAATGGATAAGGTAATTTTCAAGAAGGTCATTATATTGAAACTCTATAACTAGAGGATTGACTAAATCCTTAAGTTGCCAAATGGAATGTTGGGGAAGTTGGTTGTACCATTCTACTACATCACTAGTGAAGGTTTTAACTAGAATTTTAGTTGTGGTGAAAGTATTATTTTGGATTCACTCTTTATAAATATTATTGAATGATTTCAAAAAAGATGCAGTGTCTTTATTCCCATCATACTTAATAGTTAAATATATATTAATAATATCCATGGACACAATGAAAGGAACTAAAATATCATTTTGGATATTTTGAAGCATTTAGTTATTCATGATAGGTTAAAGAATAAAATTTGGATTGGATTGAGTATTGAGAACTAGAGGTTGATTAGCCATATTGATCAAATGACATTTTAATTGTATCATTTGAGAGGTATTAGAAGTTTGCATTCTATTCATTTGTCATATGAATTGTGCAAGAAGTTGAGTCATATCAATTGGTGGGTTGTTGTTTGTACAATAACTCCATGAATTAGTATTAGGAGGAGGGTTATTGGAAGGTGGATTACAAGTGTGATTGTTGGATAGACTTGTGTTAATGGCTCTCACATTATGTTGAAAAGCTTAAAGATGAGAATTGTCTTGAAATGTATCAAAATGATCAAATATACCTACTTCATCTTGGTGTGTGATTTAAACCATGTTATAATCCACAAACAAAGGAGGGGAAGAGGTGATCCAAGAGTGAGGGTCCTCTTTGGAGGTAAAGAGAAGGATAAAAAAGTACCCCATATAGTGTCTAAATTGTCTTAATTTTTCCAAGAAGATTTTGATAGAGGACTTCATGATGTTTTGGGATAATGAACAAAATTTTAAGGAAAGAGAAAGAAAGAACTAAGTTGAGGAAAAAATAAGAGTACATAGTTGACTAGCTTAATGTAGTACTACTAAATATAAGGAAAAAGCATATAAAGTTGACCATGTCAATGTAGTACTACTAGACAAAAGGCAAAAGAGTACAGAGTCAACTAGGTTGACTTAGTACTGAAGTTAGGGGAATAGATAGTCTATAAGAGACTATGTTGAATATAATGACAATGTGCTAAAAATAAGGAAATGTTTTGTAATTTAATTGAAGCAAGAAATGGAACTAAACACACAAATAATTGGGTCAGTGAGAATGATCTAATTGGAACATAAGATAAAACCTTACAATAATGTTGGCCAATACAAGTTTTTGTAATACAATACACAATTATTAGAGAGAAAGTAGTCAACTAAAAATTAAATGATAACTAAATGGTCACCCTGAGTGTTATTAGATTATTATAAAGTGTTATTTTAATTGTGATAGGGGAGTTGGCTAAAAAATGGGGAACTAGAAGGCAATCGATGGATGGTTTCAAGATGTTTAGGTTGAAAGGGATATATATTGGCTATGGTAGTGTAATGGTATTGGGGCCTACCCCCTCACTTCAACATCCCACAATGATAAGGGTGTTGGGTGCTTTTCCAATATATAACTTCAACCATGTGTTTATACTTCTATAAAAAACTAAGCTGGTTTCCTCTTTGATGATGAAATCCAAGTAGGTAGGCCTTGGAAAGACAAATGTTAAATGCATTTTAAAATTTGTGTGATTTGGTAATGTGTGAAAAAGAGAAAAATAATGCAACTAAATGGTATTTTGAGAAACCACCTAGTTAGACTATGTGAGATACTCTAATCATACAAATAACTAAAAATGAAAGTGTGAATTAATTTCTAGTATATAGTTGTTGATTCCCAATTTAAGAATGGTACAAAGTCAGTTTAAATGACACTATATGTAAACATTATAGATTAGAGTCGAAAGGGTCATTACTATTATATAGAATCAAGATTACTTAAGAACTAAGTCAATAAGGTCAACTTAGTATTTTAAACAAAAGATAAGATATATAACTAAGCTAACTAGGTCAACTTAGTTTACTGTAGCATTGTAGTTTTAAAGACCATCAACTTGCACAAAATAAAACTATAATGAATTATTGAATTAAAAGAGAGAAAAAGAAAGGAACCTTGGTGGGTTGGAAGATGTTAAGGATTGTAAATTTTTTGTTGAATTGACTTGAATGTTTCTTGTAATTTATTCCAACTGAGTCAACTAGGTCGATCTAGTTCTATGAAACCCTATTTGTTAAAGTCCACTAAGATGACTCAGTTAACTTGGTCAACTTAGTTTGTTATATAAAGGTTGACTATAATATTATGTTGGCCTATATGACTTAATTTATTATCTAAAATTGAATAAGAGTATTGTGTCAACCTAATTTATCTAATAACCTGTATCTAATGAAGACCTACATATAAAGAATAGAGTCATTTTAATGCACTGTGTGTTAAACCTATGCACAAAAATTATAAATATAACATCTTGATCGACCTAGAATCACAAATATATAAAAATAATAAAATGATAGAAATGATAATAATGAAATAAAACGTGCAAGGCTTAGAGTCACATCAGATTCACTAGAATGTATGTAATGGGAAATGTAGCATATCTACAAATTAATCCTAGCTCAGAGAAGACAGATCCTACTTACACTTCCAATTGGGGATACATTAGATAATCGAGGTCATGACCAATACAGATCTATTAAATCTAGCTAAGGGATCTATTACCATATTAATATCACTAGGGAGGGTTCCAAAGCCTCTAATCAAGCAAAATTATGTAATAACCCTAACTAGGTCTTATATTTTCAGATTCACTATACTAATAGCAAGTAAAGCAAAAATCTAATTTAGTTCTCACCAAAGCTTATGGAACAAAGTGGGGGTTATCAAACATAAAATTAAACATGCATAAGATAATTCCAATTAAGATATGTATAGGTAAAACCATAATGCATGAGGAGAGAGAAATATTATTCAAAAGCCATTACTTATGCTACTTTTATCTACTAAAAAGAGGAGCAAAGTTATAGATACTTACTTGGATGATGAACCCATCAAGACTCAATCTCTCCCTTGGCCAAAGGTGATTTGTAAAAGGCTGTTGTGGTTTGTAAGGATCACTAATAAAGGCCAAAGCATCTAAGACTTCTCCACAAGATAATATTCTTCTCCAAGTATAAACCCTAAGCTAAGACTCCTCAAGTAGAATGGTGGAAGAGAAGATTTTAAATAAGCACAAATGAACAATAACTCTTTCCTACTCTTTAAGAATGAAGAAATGGATGTGTTTATATAGGTGGATCTGAAATAAAATACTACCAAAAGTTTTAGCCAATAAGGTTGACTCGGTCAACCTAGTATCATAATTGAAAAAAACTAACTAGGTCAGATAGGGGTAGACCTAGTCCTTAATAAGTTTTGTCAATATACAAGGTCAATGTGGTTGACATAGTCATGTAAATTGTCAAAAATGGTTTTATGTTATGGAAGGGGATAATGAAGGTGGTAAAAGAATACAGGAGTGTTTAAAATGGGAGGCAAAGTTTAGGGGAATGGTTTTTAGGAGACAAGTGTGTAGATAACAAGTGGTAAAAGGGATAAAAATCCTATGAAGAACCAATGGTCTTCACACCCATTTCCTAATTCACCCTTAGGGCATGAAATTAGAGATATTGAGACTTGATGGGTTCCTATAAGATAGAAAAAATTAATAATTGATATATTTTGAAAATATTATGTGTAAAAATCATTCCCTTATGTTTCTCTCTTTTATGTTGTGATCCTACGTGCTTAATTTTTCACCCTTTTTCATTTATCTTTATGGCTAAAAAATAATTAGAATATAATTATTAATTTTTTTTGGGTCCAACATCACACCATACTAAATTGACAGTTAGTCTTAGAATATGTAGTAGTTTCCTCAATGGACAAAAATGTAGGATCCACCTCATAGACTTTGTGCTTGAACTCTTCCCACTAGTTGAGAGCTATCTAAAGATTGGAAGTAATAAGTTCCACTTCACCCTTAAATTTATTCAACTCCTAAAGATCCTCCAAAAAGGTATAATCTTGAGTTTTCAAAGTCTCAAGATGAGCACTTATAGTCTTGTGAGTATCTTCAAGGGCCCCAACATCTACCAAAACTTATCCTCATAACACTAATAAACTAGTATTCATCTAATGTTGATGGGTGTTTATTTTTACTTCTATTTATTTGATGTCTTGGAAATGTTTTGCACATTGGGCCCTATCCTTAATGGTAAAAGTGTTCTCAGGTATTTTTGGCATTGTTGTTCCTTAGGCAATAATTGCACTTCTAAAAAATACTTGGTCATTCCAAGTGGAAAAAAAACCCATTGATGATGGGAATGGTGGTGATTAGTTTATTTAAAAATTCACTATAGAACTTTATGGCCTCAAAAAATTGCTTAGTTACCCAATTTCTCTCCTACTTAGGTTCTACTTGATTTTTACATTTAATGAGTAGAAGGTCCATGAGCATATCTAGCTTATTAATTTTCTCACCAGTAATTAAAACTCCACCTGTAAGTGCTAGTTCACTTCTCAAAATTATTTGGAAAAATCCCAATGCCCTAAGCCTAGAATCTTCTACCACATTCAATTGGTGCTTGATTTCTTCAATTTCTTCTTTAATCTTCTATCATGTTTCATGTTCCACTTTATACAATCGCATGACATACTGATGTTTGGCATAGATCTGGATCATGTCGTGGTTGTCAAGAATGTTTCACCTACAAAACTTTAGGGAAAAATTGATAAGTGATGCACCCACTTATGTTTGAGGTAAAATCGTGAGACTTACCTAAAGCATGTCTAGAACACCTACCACTTTTGGGCTTATGCTACTACTGTCCCTTGAAATCTCAAAATTTTATTCATCATGATATACTTACATATCAAAGGACATCTCACATCAATTTTTTTCTATGGACTCATGTTTGGGGAAAAAGTTCCACAAATTCTAATTCTTGTCTAGTGTGTCCTATTGGAATGCAATGTAAATGGAAGGTTCTTGATTTTCCTATTATTACTATTCTACTTCTTGCATTAGTTCCTTACCCTTTTAGGGGTCACACTCTAAGTCTATAATTTTATGGCTCTTTTCTTGTTTGGTAGTTCTAGTTCTAAGGTCATATTCATTGGAGCATTCTCCCATGTCAACTTTTAGAGTTATAATTTCAATGTCTATCTACTACTCAACCATAACATGTTCTGCATTAGGTGCAGTAGTCTACTCTTCACCCAACTCATGAGGCCTCTCCTCACTTTATTTCATAGATGTTTCACTTATGTGTAGAATTACCACTTAGGGCACTTCTTATTTAGCATCTACTCAAATAATGGGATGTGTAGTGTCATCCTTATGTCCTACAAGAAGTTACTCATATTTTATTAGTGATGGGATTCACATTTAGAATTTGTGCTCTGCTTGAGTAGTTATCCAAAATACAACAATGTCTTATTACTTTGCAGGCACCCCTAGGTCTTTGGTGTTGGTGAGGCCTACCATTGACATTTTAGGATGACCTTGGGTTGGTCTTGCATCCCACTAGAATTAGCATCCTCAAGTCCTATCCTCCTCTATTTTACTTGTGCCTTCACCTTTATACACGTCTATGGTTGAGAGGGAAGTGGTTCCTTCTCCACATCTTGGCCTCCCAATTATTTCTTTCATAGACTAAGAATATAAAAGATCACCTATATCTTCCCTTCCATGATTGTCCTATAGGGATTGAGGTTAGTTTTTTTACATTCATGCTTCTCGGCATAGGCATGCCTCTCTAAGCAAACATAAATATTGTAAAGAGTATGTATCTCAACATTAATATTATACACATAAATGTTCACATGGATAAAATTTTAAATGTATTTTATTGAGTCCATGAAGTATCTAGTAGTGAATTCATAGGGTAGTTTAAGCCACATTAACAAGTTATTTATGGTTTACATCTAGATCCCCATAAGAGAATAGTGTTTATTTATAACAAACTTAGCATAATATCCCATTTATTTGATAAAATATGAGTAGGTACCACTCATTCATGAATTCCTCTTTCATTCCATTAAGCCAACCATTCATATTGACTTTTTAGGAGGGTGTGATAGCACCAAAGAAAGTGGTTTGATTGAACTATTTAATAGGGGACTTATGTTTTAGTGGGTAAAGCCACTTTAGTTCTTTTCTTGAGTTATCTAGGATGCCAATATAATCAAAAACTAGAAATATAAAAATTGTGCCTCAAGGAAATTTGTGGTTTGGCAAACATTGTGCCTTCTCTAGATCTTTCAAAATATTCTTAGAAAAGTATAGAGTAATTCTATTTTGTATCCCTTGTCCATTTAATTGGAAATGTAGAGGTGAGACATATCCACCTCTTTCCACCTATCTATGGCCCTAGCTTGGTTATGGCTAAGTCCACAACAACTCAAATTGTGGGGTCCTTTAGGATTATAATATACATAGCATGGGATTCTTTATTATACTTTAACATCACCACTATCTTATCAAAATTTCCTTGATCTTCAAGGTCTATGGTGAGATTAACTCCAAAGTAAAGTAACCTAGTTACTATACTAATATGATTAGGGGTGATCCTCATTCTACACCCAAAAAAGTATAGGTAGTCTTCATGAACACGTAATATTAATAACCAAACCACCTCTTATGATTTCCCAAAATATGGTAGGTTGAAGAGTTGTAACACCCCTACATCTTCCAACAAGTTTTAAACTATGAGATCATAGGTGATCTCATTATATGTGTTTTGGCACTCCACCTTGTAGTCCTTTTACTATTTTAAATTATTTTTAGGCTAATGGTGATTTTATTTTAAGACCTGATAGGTGGAAACCTTATAATCCCAATCATCCATGTGCAACTCCATATCTAAGTATTACTTCTCTTTACTCAGAATAAGGGGAATAGATGGTATTGTAGTGGCCTTGTCCCATAGATTCACCATTCTCAATATTTATCTAATAGGGTTACCTTACCTTAACCATGTTAATTCCTCACCTTGTGTTCTGCTCTCACCAGATCCTTCTTCCTGAATAAACATAGGACCTTATTCTTCTTAGATGAACACATGACCTCCTTATGCACCCTCTAAATCTTCAAATTCAATAATGGTTGGTAATGGATATCTAATATTATTAAATTTTTTATTTTTATACATCACTGATCATGTTCCTTAAAGGTGAACATGTGCCTTACCAACTATCTTGAATGAATACATCTTGAATGCTCTTCCCTAGACCTAAAATTCTTCAGCTCCCTACTTCACTCTCCTATAATGGAATACCTATTTCCTAACACATATAACTTTTATTTTCTATTTATGTCGATGTGTTCTACTTTCCTTTCCTTGAAGTCACATCAATATAATCTCTATATCAGTTTTGTAAATGAGATTATTGCATAATTACCTTCTTCATCATTGATTTTTACTTGTTTGATCTCTGTAATTCTTCAAGTTTTCAATCATAAAAACTAGAAATTATAAACCTTATGGATTTTGATAGGATATCATATTTTTCATTAACTCCTTCATGCTGCATTAATTTTATCCATGTTTTCATCCATCACTTTAGTCATTAATACTCTAAATGGCATTTCTTGATGTCCATTTGGCATGATTACCATTCATACCACTCCATCATTAATAAATGCATGTACCATCTCTCCTCTGAGAGTTATTTCACCTTCTTCATAGTGCATGCCAACTATAAAATAATTTAAAATTTTCATTTTCTGGGTGGGAATTACCTTCTCCCTTATAACCCATCTTGGAATGGTTTTTCCTTTATCATCTCCCTCCTACTTACTTGGGTCACACACCACCTCTTGTGTTCCTTTCACTACCACTTGTGTACATAACTTACATGCCTTATTTTTTGTGCCTTATCTTTATGTCACATTTGCATCCCCCATTATCTTCTAATCTCTTTGATCTGGCTCTATGATATTTTATAGGTTTTCAATCATTTCCTTTACATGCTTCCTTCATGCACCCCCTATTGAATGATTTATTTACATGATTTTGCTTACACACTCCCTCTTAAATTCTTACTCTTTTACACTTTATTTATGTAATTATTCTAGGGTGATTCATATTATGTGTTTTTTTATGCATTTCCATATTTAAAAACCACCCGACATTAAAATATATGTGTGGTCCTCCACGTCTTAACCTAGTGAAATTGATGTCAATAAAGATAGATAAAGAGAGGAAAAAAGTGTGTCAAATGAATTATAAAAGGCACACAACCAATGCCATACTTATTTTAAAAATAAAAAAAGTGATAAACTAACCTATTGGTATACACTTTATTTATTAAATTGAAGAATTATGTAGAATGCTAGGGCCAAAGTCAACTACCATTAAGCTGGCCTCATAAGAAATAAACATCTAATATTTTTAATTGATAATCAACTATCAGATGGAAAACTTGAAAAATAAATGTACCATGCCAATGGAATCATAGTTTAACTAAATGAAACATAAAATTTGAGTCATAGACAAGGACATGCATACCAAGATGGAAAACATTGCTTTTGATATGTAGTTCATGTTATGCTTTCTATTTTTGATCCTTATCACCTTGGATCTAATGTGAAAAGAAACATAATTTATCCTATTTAAGTAAAGAATCCAAGTGTGTTTTTAAGTACTCATCATCATATAATATACATATGCACATAATATATAAAGAGGGAATAAGGAAATCTACTATTAAAACTACTTTAGTGTCAAATATAAGATTAAAAGGAGTACTCTTGTTTAAACTTTTGTATGTGGTCTAATACACCCATAAGACTACAAAAAATAAATCATCTTAATCAGTGCAATTTATGTTTCAAATATTAGTTAGTGTGTTACCCAATATCTTGTTGAAGGATTCAACTATACCATTAGCTTAAAGGTGGTATGGCATGGTCTTATGGTTCATACTCATGAACTCAGCCAAGAGGATATGCATGGTTTTCTTGAGGAAGTGAGTGCCATGATGACTTGTCAAGATTAAAATATATCCGTACTTGGGATGATATTTTACCAAAGAAATTAGGTGATAATTACAACATTAAAATCACACATGTGTGTTGCTTTAGCCTAACATGTGAGATAGTCTATGGTAGTAATAATGTACCATGTGCCAATCCATCATGTATCTAGTTGAATGGCCCCAAAAGAATCAATATCACATTTATAAAATGGTTCATGAAAAAGTATTGGATGAATGGGTATAACATCCCATCAATTTATTTTACCTATGAGTTGATAGATATCACATTGGTATGCATAATCTTTGGCATCTTTGAATATGGTGGGCCACCATAATGTAGCTAGTAGAACTTTTCATGTTATTGAATATCCTACATAGTATCCTCTTAAGACACCCTAATGGAATTCATGAAGGAATTATGATTTATTGTGATACATTACACACATATGTAGTAATTAATTCTAACCAAATTTATACAGGTATCTACTAATTTAGTTAGAATGGGGCAATATGCACAATTAGTTACTTTTCATCTTAGGTGGTAAGGTTGTCTAACATAGACCCTATTGTAATAAAAGATGTAATTTTATATAATTATTCAAACACACTTGTAATTTGAAAAGGTTTTACATTAGGTAAGTCATCTTCTATGGTATGCATCAGTGCACCAGATTGAACACATGATAGATAGTCAGGTCTACAATTAACTTTGCCTAGTTTTATGAACACAAAGAAGTAAAATTATTGAAAAAGAACATTCCATTGGTATATGAATCTATGAAATATTGGGTTATTTACCAGATACTTGAGTGATTCATGATCTTTATAGAACAAAAATGGGGTTACCAATAGGTATTGGTAAAATTTTTGAAGTGCATGAATGATAGATAAGGACTCATAGTTAGGTTTGGAATAGTTTTGTTTTGCTGGTGTAAACTTCTAGCTTGAAAAATATATAGGATGATCAAGGTTTCCTTCACTAGGTTGTGTTAGGATAACACCTAATACCATGACTAAAGTATCAACATGTACATGAAATAACTCATTTTAGTTTAGGAACTAGAAAATGGGTGTAGTCACCATTTTTTATTTTAGGATTTTAACCATTTGATTATGGCAAGTCATCCATAGGAATAGGTTATTATGCTTGAGTAGTTATTCCATCAAGGTGACTATGTTATCATAACCTCAAATTAACTTAAAATAGTATCACATTCTGCCTAAAAAGGCATGGAATTAATGATTAGTGGTTGGAATAGGGAGTTGGATAGGGACTATGAATTTAGGTGGATCCACCAATAGGCCATCACGATAAATAATATGTCCCAACAAGACCCTAAATAGGGTTGAAAAATTTTATTTCTTCAAATTTAGGGAAATTTGAAGTTACCAAAATATTAAGCATGAGGCCCATGTTGGAAGAAAAATTATTGATAAGGGGGGTGAATCAATCTTCAAAACTTTTTCAAGTTTAATTTATAATTCATGAACTATCAAATCAATATATCTAACTAGAAACACATCAAGAAACATTTAGATGAGCATGAGACAAGATCATAACACATAAAACACTTTTTGATGGGGAAAACCTCAAGGGGAAGAAAACACAATAATATATACAAATGGAATATATTCCTATAAGACAAACCTCAATATTTATTGAAACACTAAATTCACATGGAGCACAAACCCTAACAAGCCAAGCACCCACTTGACTAGGCTTTAACAAGAACCTAATTGCAAGGAACCACCAACCCCCTAAATGAATTATCACCAAATCAACCACCTAATTTTTTTAATAAAATTTAGGACACATTTTTTATCAACCAAGTGATTATTACCACATATTTACCTCTTCACACTCTTATCCCTCTAAAATTGCCTTCTAGGCTCCTTCACTCAACTAGGTCTCTTTGAAATAGATTAGGTCATTTGACCTTTATAGTCATATATAGTACCCATATTATATCTTAATTATAGTTTATATAAACCCTTAAAATTTTATAAAATACCTCCTTTACCTCTTCAAATTATTTTCTCTTCCGCTTCAATCCTCTCATCTTCTAACTAGTCAATTAGGCCTATTAAGCCTTGTTCTTATACTAGGTTCTTGCTCATATACCTCTTGGTCAGACATACACACTTTAAATTTTATATTTTACATAAAATTGGCCTTAGGACATTACAAAAACATTACAATAAATATTTCATAGCATATAGGACCAAGACCCCTTTTAGGCCTTAAGGAAATCTAATTGAATGCCTTCATTACCACGCGTTACCCTTTAATATTATTGGAGACATTAAAAAATTTATGAATGATAGGAAAACTTAATATTCCACTAAAATATACCCATGTTAATATCATATTAGGCACATGACATATTTTATCTCTAATCACCACTTAAATCATGTTATTAGTATTGTTCACAATTAAACATGTGCATAGCCAGAAAGTCTATCTTGAACTATTGAAGATAAAACACCAATTAGCTAAAAAAACATGGAAATAAAAGATATAAATATAACCTTAAATACCTCAAAAACTTCAATAATTTAATTATACTTCATTATATAGGGCAAAAGGACTCAAACCCTTATCTTCAAGTAGCCCACTTAGAACTGCCACCTAGCCTCAAAACATAATCATGGAAGAAATTACCTTAAACACATTTAAGACAAATTTTATAGATTTAAAATGAATTTATATGATCCTATTAGGTCATTATACCATTATTAGATAGATATATAATATGGTCAAATTCTAATATTGGTCTTGTAGACCAATCTCATAGTCTTGTACCCCTCTATCTCATCTAAACTAGACAGGTCAACTTATGAACACCATTTTCATCATATCCACTGACCTCAAAAAAAAATATTTAACATGAAAATATTTTAATAATGTCTTTACGTACTTGGATTCATACCTATTCTATGATAACACATCCCTAATCAACTTCTCACTTCTGCTTGATTTTCTCACTATTTGCATCATTAAGCTTGTTAGCAATTGGTCAAATTGGATGACAAATTTAGCACACCTAAGGGATATAACCTATCCATAAAACCCCATAGACATAAAATAAAATTATCAAACTTTATCTTCCATGCATTCAACAACTTTGACTTGGTCAACTTTGACTGCTATAGAATTTTTTGAAGAAATTAGCATTTTATTATAGGGTCTACTCACACACCTAACAAACAAATCACACCTAGAGATGTCTGGGAGAGTTGAATATAACCTCAAATCACTTAACTATACATACAAATCCATTTTTATCACTTTATAATAATATATTTCACATTAGGTTATTGTTGAGGTTTTAGAGAGGGTTAACACTATTTATAGTGTTCATGATTGATCATAAAGAATTGCCCCTCATTTACAAAAATAATGCCTATAGATATTATATAGGACCCTTACCCATATCTCCTCAATATTTTAAGTTCCCATGTAGAGGTTACACATGCCAATGAACACTTGAAAGTCCTTCTTGGGTTGAGAACCCTCCATTTTATGTACTTGAGAGACCTTAAAACAATTTTATAAGCCTAAACCTTCAAAATTTGACCTCAAAATTGGTCAAAACGCCTAGGAAAACCTATCACACCATTTAAAATTCTCACATGCTAATTTTTATCATGAAATATAAATCTCATACCTCATTTGGCCACCATATCTCTCTTTGTTTACTTAAACCTTGAACTGTAAGTCAAATTAGGCCTTGAAACTAACCTTCTAACCACTATCCAAGATTTCAACACCTCATATACATTTTAACACAACATTTCACATGCTCAAATAATTTAAAACATCCTTAAAATATCTTATTAATAGCTCATGATGCCTCATTAGCCCAAGTAGGATTTAAAGGTGGTCTAGTTACATACTAGGTCTATAGGTCCTACCCCTGTAGGTTCACACTAAAAATCACATGAGTATTGTAATGCATATCATACATGTTAAAGAAACCTCATATATCTTATTATGACTCTGTGAATCTATCTCACTAGGCCACCATTCTCAAACCTTCTCATTAGCACTCTTTATGTTATGACTAGTGTCATGACTAAGTTTCTCAAGAACTTGACAACTAACCTTGAAACACTTATTAATGGTCGTATACCTCTCTGACATGACGTACATGCTACTTAAACAATTTCATACTTCTCAATGATTCTATCAAACAAGGACATTCTTTAATGACCTTATGAATATCTTTCTTAAGAACCTTTGATGTCAATGACAACATCAATACCAACCTTCAATAATAGGAAAAATGCTCAACAATCTCCCCCTTTGTCATTGATGAAAAATCATATTTTGTATTGATCATTATTATCTTCCCATTTTGTTCTTTCTCCCCCTTTGACATAAATGACAAAGTGATGTCTGTAAATCCTTGGATCTCACTCTTTACAACAAAAATACTCAACATACAGTACTTATGATTTTATGAGACATAATATAAAAATGTTCCCCATATTTCGATGCATACCTTCTTAGAATAATTAACTTGTTCTTGGAGATAATGATCATCATTATCTCCCCTTAAGTACTTGAATTTTTTAATTATTCTTAGGGGTAGAAATTACACCTAACTCCTATCTTAGGTGTTCAAAAGTTACCTTTGAAAGTGGTTTGGTCAAGATGTCTGCAATCTAATCCTATTTCAAAACATATTCAATTTTGACACTTTTATCACTTACCTGCTCTCTTAGAAAATGATACCAGATGGGAATGTGGTTGGTCTTTGAGTGCATGACATGGTTCTTTGACACTTATAACACTTGTATTGTGACAATAGTTAGGGTTAAGACCATCATAATCTACCTTGTAGTCTTTTAGGGTTTGTCTCATCCATAGGACCTAATTTTAACATGAATCTACTATAATTTACTCAAACTCAAAAGTGAATAATGCTACTAATGGTTACTTCTTACTTATCCATTAAACTAGGCACCCACCTAAGAAGAAATCTCTTCCACTACTACTATTCTTATCATCTATACTTCCTACTCAATCTGCATCTATGTAGGCTATCAAATTAAACTCCTTACTTCTTAGATACCATAATCCATACTCCATAGTCCCTTTGAGATACCTAAGTATCCTTTTGACATCTTTCATATGATTCTCCTTTGGATCTACTTGAATCCTTCCCATAAGACCTGCTTCTTACATGATGTGAGGTCTAAAGGTAATGGTGTATAATAAAATTCTAATAATTTATCTATATAATGTCTAACTAACATTTTAAACTCATATTCTTTGCTCATCTTACTTCTTATGATTATGGATGTACTACTACCTTACAATCTTCCATATCAAACTTCTTCAACATCTCTCTTATGTACATGTATTGTGAGATGAGTACACCTTTTTTAGATTGAGTGATTTGAAACCCAAGAAATAATGATAGTTATCCTAGCATGGACATCTCATATTCTTTCTTCATCACCAGAAAAAGGCCTTGGTAATGTTCTCATTATTTCCACCAAATATAATGTTATCCACATAGACATCTACTATCAACTGATGGTCATCTTTTGTCTTGATGTATACATAACTATCTATAACTCCTCTTTTGAATCCTTGATCCAATAAATACTTGTCCAACCTAGCATACCAAGTTATAGGAGCTTGTTTTAGACCATAGAGAGAATTTTTCAATATGAAAACATAGTTTTTGTCATCTGATAGTCAGAAGCCTTCAGGTTGATTAATGTACACTTCCTCTTCCAAATTCCCATTCAAAAAGGTAGATTTGACATCCATCTGGTATATATTAAATCTTTTGAATCATGCATATGTTAGAAACAAACTTATGGGATCCAAATTTTATACTAGTGAAAATGTCTCCTTGAAGTTTACCCCTTCAAATTGTGCATTTCCCTTACATACTAATCTAGCCTTGTTTCAATTGAATTTTCCATCTTTATTCAACTTGTTTCTAAACACCCATTTTGTGCCAATGACATTTTTGTCTTTAGGCCTAGGAACTTGTTCCCAAGTCTCATTCTTATCTATTTGGTATAACTCCTCATTCATAGAACCTATCCAAAATTTATCTTTGATTGCTTATATAAGACTCTTAGGTTCAATCTTGGATAATAGATAAACATTGTCTTGATTTAGATTACATACCAATCTTCTCTTTATTTGCATACATGTATTCTTATTGCCAATGATTTGAGATTTAGGGTGATCTATTTAAATGTATCTTGAAGGTCCTTTTTAGTCCTATTTCTCTTTAAATTATTATTCTTCCTCATAAACCTCTATATTATCCTCTTCATTCTTGAAGTACATATTATCTGAAGTGTTCTTTGATTGTGAGTGAGATTTCATTATCTCATCAATCTTTACATTGGTGCTTTCCACTATCTTTTTTAGTCTTTTGTTATAACATCTTTAGGTTGAACTCATTGATGTGTATCCTAAGAATATGCCTTCATCAAATCTAGAATCAAACTTTCCCAAGTCTTCATCATCTCTTTTGATGAAACATTTGCTCCTAACACTCTAAAGTGTCCCACATTGGTAGGTATTCCCTTCCATAGTTCATAAGGATTCTTGTTTCCATTAGTATTTATATGCCCTATATTCAAAATGTATATATTAGTGCTTACTTACTCCCTCCAATATCCATTAGATAGTATAACCTCATTTAGCATACTTCTAGCAATCTCTTGAATTGTCATATTCTTCCTTTCCACTACACCATTTTGTTGAGGTGTCCTAACTAATAAGAATCATATCCTTATTTCATGAGCCTCATAAAATTAATCAAACTCATTGGACCAAAAATATCCTCCTATATCATATATTAGGCACTTGATCTTCCCATTATTGTCATTCTCAACAAGAGACTTGAATGCCTTGAACATGTCAAAAGTTTCTGATTTTTCTTTCAAGAATGTAACCCAACTCATTATTATGTAATCATTTACAAGTAACATGAAGTATATATCTCCTTGAATTCTTTAAGTTCTTTTAGTTCCATATATATCATTGTGTATTAACTTGAAGGGTCTTGTAGTAGAGTAGTCCTTGGACTTGAACCTTCTTCTAGTCTACTTACCATGTTGACAAGCCTTGTAAAGTATATTTGTAGGTTTGGTGATCTTAGGCATGTTATTCATAGAATTATTAGTGTTAATCTTAACCATATTGTCAAATTTTAGGTGACATAACATTTTTTTCCATATAAAACTTTCATCTATATTTATCATGAATAATATCTCCTCCTTAATCTCATTCAAGACATATAGATTTTTCTTAGTCCCCTTAGCATTGGTAATTAGCCTTCATAATTAGGTTATTTTTATCTCACACCCTTTGTCATGAAAGGTTAGTGTGAATCCTTGATTTGAAATTTTAATTATACAAATAATTTTATGTTTCAAACCTTCTACATACAACACATTTTGTGTCTTGGTCTTCTCATTGTCCAGACCTAAGACACCCTTCCCAACTATATTGGCAATTTTGTTGTCTCAAAACCTCAAAATTCCTACAAAATTATTTTTAAATGAGATGAAATTATTTATATATCTTATCATGTGTCTCGATAAACCACTATATATATACCATTTCATGCCTTCATCTTGAATGTGAAAGGCAATTTGAGCTAGCATAGAATCCTCTTTGGTTTTAAATTCCTCCTTGGCAAATAATCCATCTTGACTTTTGAGCTCAACATGATTAGTCCTAACTTGATTTCAATTCCATACCAATGTTTTATTATTCTCATGAATTCCATGAAATTCATATTTATTGTTTAATCTTGAGGTCATTCTAACTCTATTAGAGTAGAATATTTTAATGTGTCTTTTATTATGATAGAAGTAGCAAATAATATTTTTGTACTTACCTCTTGACTAATTACTCCTTTTCCTATGGTCCCATGATAACTTATCCTTTATTGAATTGGGATAATTGATTAGTATTTTCATGTTGGTACTCTTTACTTATTATGAATTCTCACTCTCTCTCAAACTTTCTCATTTTGGTCATGAGCTTCTCATGCTCAACCTTCAAGGAATCTATCTCTATATTCAACTAGTCATACTCAATTTTCTTTGATCTAAAACTTGTGTTGACTCCTTCTAGCTAACCCTTGATATCATTGATATTCTTATTTTGATTATTAAATTCATCAAGGTCACTTATGATCTTAGTTTAAAGATATACTTTAGCTTTTCCTTCTTCATTGTCATGGTAGACTTATTCATCATACATGTTATCTTCTTCCTATTGATCACAAGACATATTGTACTTCTTAGGATCACCTTAAATTTGTTAAACTTATTTAAAAGGAATAGGATATAATAAGAATTATTATAAGAACAATTTATAAGAGGGGGTAGGGTGAATTAGTCTTCAAAACCTTTTCAACTTTACTTTATCTTTCATGAACTATCAAAGCAATATAGTGAACTAACAACACATCAATAAACATTTATATGAGCATGAGATAAGAGCATAGCACATATACCACTTGTTTGAGTGGGAAAGCCTTAAGGGGAAGAAAAACCACTTATATCTACAAATGGATTATAGTCCTATAAGACAAACATCAATATTTAGTGAAGCACCAAATTCATATGGAGCACCAACCCCATCTAGTCAAACACCCACTTAAAAGGAGGCACCAACCCCATAGATGACTCAATACCAATTAAACCACATGATTTATTTTATCTCCTTAATTAAAACTTATTTCTCAATAAACTAATGATGACCACCTCTTCATATTTTCACTCTTAGCCTTTTAAAACCTACCTTTTGGGCACCTTTGCTCAACTAGGTATCTTTGAGAGAGATTAGGTCATTTGAACTTGATAGTCATCTATAGTACCCATGTTAGATATTCATGATAGTTTATATAGACCCTTATGATGGTATAAAATACCTCCTTTATCTCTTCAAATTATTATATCTTTTGCTTTAACTCACTCATCTTCTAACTAGTTAATTAGGCCTATTAGACCTTGTTCTTATACTAGGTTCTTGCTCATATACCCCTTGGTTGGCCATAAAAACTTTAATATTTATATTTTAAATAAAATATGCCTTATGAAATTAAAAAAAATTAATCAAAAATTACAATACATTGGTCATATCATATAAGACCAAAACCCCTTTTAGGCCTTAAGAATACCTAATTCAATTAGGCCTTCATTAGCACACATTACCCTTTGATCTCCTTGGAACACTTTCAAAATTCATACACAGTAGTAAAATTTCATATGTAAATAAAATATACCCATAATAATATTATCTTATTTCCATGACATATTTTATCTCTAATCATGATTTAAATCATGCCATTAATGTTGTTCACAATTAGACCTGTGTATACCCAGAATGTTTGTCTTAAAATATTGAAGATAATCACTAATTAGCTAAAAATCCATGGAAATAAAACATACAAATATAACCTTAAATACATAAAAAAATTCACCAAGTTAATTATACTTTATTATACATGTAAAAAGGACTCAAACCCTTCTCTGCAAGTAACCCACTTAGAACTACTAACTAGCCTCAAAATAGAAGCATGAAAAAAATAACCTTAAACACCTATAAGAAAACTTTAAGATACTTAAAATTAGTTTATATAGTACTATTATGTCATTATAACATTATAATATAGATATATAATATGGTTAAATGGAAATATTGGTCTTACAGACCAATCTCATAGTCTTGTACCTCACTATCTCATCTGAACCAAACAAGTCAAATTATGAGCAACATTTTCATCACATCCACTGACCTAAAAAATATATATTCAACATGAAAATGTATTAAAATTATTTAATAAAATATCCATGTAATTTTATTTATCCCTATTCCATGACAACACATCCCTAATCAACTTCTCACTTCTGCCTAGTTTTCTCTCTATTTGCATCATTAGGCATGTTAGTGACTGGTCTACTTGGATGACTAGTTTAGCACAAATGAGGGATATAAAATATATATAAAACACCATGGATAAAAAATAAAATTATAAAAAAAATTCTCCATCAATTTATAAACTTTGACTTGGTCAACTCTGATTACTATAGCAAAATTTTGAGAAACTAGCACTTTCTTATAGAGTCTACTCATACACCTAAAAAACCAATCACACCTAGAGATTCCTAGGATAATTTAATAGAACATAAAATAAATTAAATAAATATACCAATCCATTATAATCACTTTAGAATAATATATTTCACATCAGGTCATTATTAGGGTTTTAGATAGGGTTAACACTATTTTTAGTGTTAATAATTGTTCATAAAGGACTATTCCTCATTTCCAAAAATAATTCCTGGATATCTTATCTGGTACCCTTAAAAATATCTACTCAATATTTCAAGTTACCATGCATAGGTTATACATGTCAATAAATACATAAAAGTCCTCCGATTGAGAACCCTCCATTCTATGTACTCGAGAGACTTTAAAACACTTTTACAAGCCTAAAACTTAAATATTTGACATCATACTTGGTATGAACACCTATTAAATCCTATCACACCATGTAAAATTTTCACATGCTCATTATTATCATTAAATCTGAATCATACCTAATTTGGCCACCATCTCTCTTTTTGTTTGCTTAAACCTTGACCTACAAGTCAAATTAGGCCTTAAAACTGACCTTTTAACCATTGTCCAATATATAAGCACCTCATATACATGTTAACACTAAATATCACATGATAAAATAATTTAGAAAATCCTTTATATGTCTTTTCAACAACTCATGATGCCTCATTAGTCCAAGAAGGATCTAGAGGTGGTCTAGTTACATACTAGGTCTGTACGTCCTACCCATATAAGCTCACCTTGAGACTAAAATGAGTGTTCCAATGCCTCTCATACATGTTTAAGAAACCTAATATAGGATCTTATGCCTTTGTTCATCTATCTCCCAAGCCACCATGATGAGAGCTTCTCACTAGGACTCTTCATTCTATGACTAGTGTCATGAGTAAGCTTCTCAAGCACTTGAAAACTAACCTTGAAACACTTATTGATGATATTATACCTTGATCACATAAATTAAATTATCATGAAACAATTTCATAATTTTAAATGATGATATCAAACAATAACATTCTTTAATGACCTTATGAACACCTTTATTAAAAACCTTTGACATCAATGACAACAACAATGCCAACCTTCAATAATAGGAACAATTATCAATGTACCAAATTATCATAGTGGTCTCACACTAAACCATACATGGTCTAGTCATCCAAGTACATGTAAAATAATTTTTGAATAAAATCCTTGAATGCTTCCACTATAATGCCTAAAAACACTATCAATGCATTCTGTAGGACAAAGTGCATAACATTGTATGTAAACTAACCCCATTCAGTTGTAAAAGTTGTCTTTATCTTATCTTCATAAAAAAGTTAGACTTGGTGATAGCCATAAAATCCATATATGAAGGTGTATATCTCACACCCAACAACATATTCTAAAATTTCCTTGGTGAACAACATAAGGAAAGGATTTATTACACATATTGCATTGAATAGCCTATGAACCACACAAATGTGAATGTGACCATCCTTATTGATTATAATCACCATGGTACAATCCCATTACAATTCATAAATGTAAGTCATATCTCTAATGTGAAAAATGTTATTAATTTCCTTTTTAACATGAGTGCACAAATTTGGGTTCATCTTATACATCTATTTCCTCTCTAGTAGAGCGCCTTCAACTAATTTGATGTGCATTTTACCCAATGATAGATGTACTATTTTAATTTACATATAGTTATGTGGGAAAAAATCTAGGTAATCATTCAAAATTTTAAGGATCTTGGTTATCTCAACATCAGACTAATAATTCTCAACTATGGCTAGTTTAGGTGCATCATCCATCATAATATTCTGCTAAATTATTTGGAGTGGCACATAATATAATTTTTTATTAGACTAAATTGTATCTCTAAAATCACATGACCCTAACTACATATATGGATTTAAATGGTTAAATGATGGATCTATTTGATATAACTGTTACCCTCATCAACTTGGTACATAACATTTTATTTGGCCTTTTGGATATGTTCTTTATGGTCACATTCAAAGTTGAAGTTCAATATAACTGATCCATGGTGGGAATATCAAGTTCTTGGAATATGGTCAAATTGTCCTCAATTTCACCATGTATGTTTTATATCTAGTCTTCAATCGATACCTAATATCTTAAAATGACCTGACGGATCACTTATAGAGAAAAATTCAAATCCATCCTTGGTGAAGAAAATGTAAAGGTGAAAAGTAGACTATGTTTGATGTGTTGCCAAGTATATGTATATTTTCATGTTTATTAGTTAATTTAGCATGTCCTATCCTAAACATGTAAGTTACCATATAATTCATGTACCCATAATAATTATGGTAAAAATGTTTCATCAACACTTAAAAGTCTTTCACGTTGTGTTATATGTTGTTTTAATACAATAATACCATTATAACTTAGGGTGGCATGAACACTGTTGTCATGGTCGAAATGACGATGTATGGCTATGCATATTTATTACCATGTGTCTAATTTATACTAATGATTATACCACCATTGATCAGTTATCCCTTGAAATAAAAAGGTGATCACATGGAACCTTTCATCCTTATTAACACAATAAGCTTATAATTATTGTAAGTATTCCTAGACCTCCATCTATCCATAAACCTAAGTGTTTGGTCCAACTATAATGGTGGTTAGTCATCAGGTGTTCACTAATGAGTAAAATAATTTTTTGGTACTAAGAAATCTTTGGATGGGAACTTAGGTTACTTTATAAAACACCAAAGATGAACCTTGATAGATCATATGCATATTGAGCTCATTAGTTGTAAGTGACATTCATAGTGTCAGAAATAGACTAATCATCTTTGCATCATAATATGCCATTATAATTAGGATCCAAATTTTCATGTACTTGAAAAATAATATTATATATTTTACTAACATCCTCATCAACATCAATGGGTTTTACAAAGGGGGGGTCCTTGGTCATTATTTAGAGGTATGACTACACACTAGTTATCATTATCAAAGATGATATACCTCTTCTTGAAACATAAGTTATTATTATTTTTATAGTATGAAATTTGACCTAAAAGAGAAAGGAAATAATAAGATTTATTAATCTTGATTACCTTAAAATCACCCTTAAATGGAACACCCAATATGTTGATTATGTCATCCTTAAGAATGCCCATGGGCAGTGCGTGAGTCTTCTTGGCCATGAACAAGATATGTGGAGAAGGTTGTAAAGTGGGGATCCCCATATTTTAACTAACATATTTGTTTAGAACATTAATGTATATGTTAGTTTATACTAAGATGTCATAAATAATGCAACCATCAATGGATGTATTGATAAGGACCTCTTTATCATACTTAGGGTTTTGTTGAATATGGTTCTCTTGTTGCCATGCATGGTTCAAATGATGATCCTCTAAAGGCTTTCCTATTTTTTTCCATATCCAACTCTTGAGGAGAGGAATGATTTCCTTAATAAATAAGAGTTTACATATCTCCTAGAACTCATCATGTCCTGAATACATGGGTACTATATCTCATTGAATCTCTACCCAAATTTTAGCATCTTTATCTTTTAAGAACTCAATTTTGCCTTATATTGCATGGAATAAGGTCAATATATTATGCAATTCTTCTTTCAATCATTGAGCATCAGGATAGTGTTATGAATGAAGCTCTTCACATCACACCTTTTTAGTAAGTTTATTTAAGACTGGTTTGGAGTAAGTTCCACTTTACATAGTGATATTGACTTTGGGTCTAGATGGTGGAGTGGTAGGGCATAATCTCCACTAAGTATTAGGAGCCTTAGAAAAACATATAATCCTAGTACCCTTATCATTTCATTCTTTAGTAATGGTAGAATAAAAATTGAGACATTCTTCTAGGTGACATGCATTTTTACAAAAGTCACAAGTTAGATAAACTGTGAAGTCACATTGGTAGTGGTCCAAAGCAATGCACTTGTAACATGTCCTAGGTGTAAAATAACCACCTCCACATCCATTTATATTCCCTCAACATCTATAACATCAATTTTCACCATCTTCTTTATTATTAACTATGTAATTTTAGCACATCCTTCATTTTCATGCTTCATGAATTTCATTAATAACTTGACGTTCATTGGTATCATGCATATATGCATCACATATTTTACAGTATAGTGAAACTTTAAATTGGGTGGTACATTGAAAAAATGGATAAATCCTTACATCATGATATTCATCACAAATCTAAGAAGATTGTTTCAATATAGCACAAACATTCCTTCATGGATAATTATTCTTGTTATGGCCTTCCACTTCACATTTAATGCACCATAAACCAATATAGATGCCATGTTCATTATTGGCCATAATATTCTCCAACTAATAATCCATCATAGTGGTTTTAGTCTCCATAAAGGGTCTAATTCATGTATCTATACTTACTACAACTTTGTTGTAGAGGGTGGATTTCAGTGCCTCACACAATTTAATGAAAATATTGTGAGATAAGGATTGTTTAAACAAAAGTAATAAACCTCCCGTAAACCACTAAGCATGTTTTTAGGATAAATTAAAACCCAAATCTTTCTCCAAATCATATACAAGAGAAACTATGGAATGAATTAATCAAACATTTTAAAAATAAACATAAACATGCACATAATAGGAGACACCAGATTTAACATGGTTCACCCAAGATGGGCTACATCCACCAAACTTGTCTTATATATTATTTTCAGCAATACAAGGGAGAAAAATCCTATAACAAACCCTGTTATACCTCTCTACCTTTCCCACTTCCTCTTTGTGTACAATATTTCCTCCTCATACATCTCAGCCATATATCAATACATTTTAGGGTAAAAATGTATTAATATAACCTCTACTGTCAGATCTGGAAACATTTAATTAATGGCCTAGATTGAATATGAAATTATTATTTAAAAAGGTAATTACATTTCCTCCCTTATAACTCCCCATGCCATCAGGGATTCAAATAATGGGATATAAGCCCAGCTAAAATAATAATAAAATTTTAACCTCTGATCTTGGAAAACAATCGGGATCCACACCTAACACATGTTGTGTTACCCTTGGTGGAGGTTATGCCTCACACTAAAGTCCTTGGCCTTAGTGGAGGAAACTCCCCACCAAAAAGGGATGCACCTTCTTAGAGTAGACCACAACCTATAAGGATGTCTTGAGCCATGGATGAGTAGGTTGTGAACCTAAAAAAATGTTTTTTTAATGTAATTTTTTTTGAAAATGTTTTATTTTTCCTATATTTTTTCTTCCAAAAAAATAATACAATAAAATTCATGGATTGGCTCACCATGTGGACAAAAACAAATATGGTTTTTATGATTTTATACCAAAAAAAGAGTTGTATTTTGATATTGTAAATTTATTTTGATAAAATATAATAAAATTTTAGATCTATTGGTCATATGGAAAAAAAATGATATTTTTTTTTGATAAAACAAACTCTTATTTATAGGATGAATGGCCAAATAAATGAATCTAGTTTTTATTAATTACAAGATTGGGCCAGAAAGATTTTTTCTAGGAAAAAAAGTTTAAAATTGTAAGGGAAACCTTGCATATAGCTTGATGTTGATGATTTAGTATGCCATAAATGATATATATTCTTGTTATATAGGATTCAATAGGAACAAATGATGCATACATAATGATCACAAGTTTAATACATCGAAAAATGTCGATGTAAAGGTACATGTATAAAAATCAGCTCATAAAAATTATGGAAATTTGTAAAAACCCTTTCATAACTGGCATCTGTTATCCAACTGGGAATAAATAAGAGGTGGTTATGACTTTATCAGACACCCTGTATGTAATGATGAGCTTAAATTTAATCCATCTCTATCCATAATTTTTAAAAAATTAAACCACATAAGGAGGAACCCCCAACCCAAAATTTGGTATTTATTTCACACATTTTTTATTCTCTATATCATCCTTGAAAGGATGAAAGGGAACAACATACTCAATGGTTTAAGGGAATACTAGATCTTTTAGTCTTATATCTCATAAGAGACTACACAAATCACTTCACCCACTTTGGATATGGAGATAACCAACATGTATATAAAGGCCTAATGTAAGAACTCATAAATAAAAGGTTGAAATTTATAATAATAAACTATATTCTTATCAATTATGTAATATATCATGTGTAACAATAATTTCAAATGAATGAATTAATATTAAATTGATATTACAAATGGATGTTTATGGAAATACCACTCACCAACCATTCATAGGATTTTTATGAGGGCCAAGATTATGTGTCAATTTGAGGTGAGTTTTGGAGGCTACATAATAAGTTAACTCAAAAGAAATAGTTAAGTGAGAGATGTTATGAAAAAATTAAAATTTGAGTAATATTGATAACATCTAAGAACATGGCATCAACATATGTAAATTTAAAAAATTATTAATATAATATGCATGTGGAAATAATCATACAGATTGACATAAAGAAGATAAATGTTATCAATGAAGCACACAAAAAAAAATCAAAAATTAGTATTGAAAATTAAATATAACTACTTAGGGAGGGATGCATGATATTGATCACAGTATTGGGAATTACATAATATGCATGATGTTTATCATGGCTTTAAAAAATAAGTAATAAAAAACAAGTGTCATGGTCATGTCTCACACATACAAAGAGTACACCCAAAGCACATAAAACATGCAATAGAAGGCTAAGGGACCACATAAAAGGGGCTTATTCAGATGTCACTCACATAATCATAGAAACATACAATAGTCTTAAAGCTACACATAGAGACATGTTCAAATGGTCATAATCCAAATAAATAATACACACAAGACACAAAGTGGGAAAGCAAACATGAAAAAAATGCATGAATACATGTAATTAATAATCATAGGTAATTTTTAACATCAATATATTTAATAAATTAAATATATAATAAGATAGTAATGTGAATTTAAGTGAGAAATGTCAATAAATTTTGTGTAGTGTAAATAAATCAGGTATGAAAAATAAGGTATAGCTAAATATTGATAGAACATGTGTAAATAATGCCCCTGATGAACTTATTGATGTATAAACAAGATGTAATATGCTTGTGACTAATTTGAATATGATAATTTTTAAAATATGTTCATTGGTACAATACTAACATAATCAAATAATAATGTGGTGTGTTATTATCTAGGTAGAGTAATTTTGTCTATTTTTAATTTTTGATTTTGTGATAGAAAAATGAATTATAGTTGTGTTTGTAAATGGAAAAAATTATGTTATTAATTCACTCATGTACAACTTGTGAATAATTTTAAACAAAAACAAGATATATA
The DNA here is from genome assembly GCA_037957365.1 of Torreya grandis. Lineage (NCBI taxonomy): Eukaryota > Viridiplantae > Streptophyta > Pinopsida > Cupressales > Taxaceae > Torreya > Torreya grandis. The sequence goes on from JARHVA010001231.1 coordinate 1,967,773, forward strand.
GAGAAAGAATGAATATATAGAGCAAAATTTAACTGATCCAAATAAACTACATAAATCATGCATGGTTCTGGATTTTTGGATTTTTTGGAATAATCGATTAGTTTTGTATTTTTGGGCATGAAATGAAAAAACATAGAGATGAATATACTAATCTATGAGTCTTGTAAAGGAGTCAAAATCAAGGGGTCATGTGTCTAGGATATGAATGACAACCTTTCACAAATGGAAATTTCCATGTTGTTGTGACTAACGTGATTTGAATTCAGATTCTAAATATTTATTTCTCTCTATGATATATTTACCACTATCATAATAATGATCTGTAGCATAATGTGTATGCTATTAATCATGATGAGTTCTAAGTCTTGTGGTAAACTATCATAGTGTGTATGAATCTTATGTTGGTGACTTATGTGAAACACACTTAGTGTCATGTAATATCAATCAAGAATGTGTAGGAGTAGATAAGGAATATATATAATATATGAAAAATATATTTTGAAGTGGCCTTTTAAGTATATGCCTTTGTATAAGGGTAGACATTTGATTTTTCACTTTATGAGTAGGTTGAACCCTTTTAAGTGCCTCAACTACAATTTTTTATATAGGAATCATATCTATCTATGGTATGGGTAGTGATATGGGATACCCATAATTATGATTACCTCATTAGCATAGATATATTTTAAATACCTCTTAACTATAAAGATAATGACATGAACTTGTTGAATATAAGGGCACCCAAATAATATATTGAAGACCCCTATATTGGGTAGTATTGTAAACTTCGTGGCCACATGTGTTGGAGTAACATGTAATGGTAATGTGATCTCCCCAATGGAGCTCTAAATGTGACCATTGAATTATTTTATCACAATTTTCAAGGGAAATAAATCTTCATATATATACATACATACATATAAGATGATAGATAAGTGTGATTGTAAAAATATTCATACTTGAACCATTATCAACCATGACACTTTGAATAGGATGGTGATCAATGTGTGTTTGAATGAATAAAGAATTCCAATCCAAAATTTTATTTTCTATTTCTTGATTTTCAAATGTGATGAGTGACCTAGAGGGAATTAAAGTATGGTAGGTACCAATGATCCATTCAAATGATGTTGTGCATATTATGAGAATGATAAGAAAGTTATGGAGCATGTTTATTATATGCATAATGCACTCCAAATTTATCTATTATCTCATTAGTTGTATATGTAGGAAAATGATCACTTAATATTTTCATTATTTTACTTTGACTCAGTTATGCATTTGAACTATCTGTAGGTGTGCCTACATTAATGATGTTTGCATCTATAAACTATTCAATATTTTTCCTTTGACTAATGTACCTATTAGTATTATGTCTTGGTGCTCTATAAAAATCACAAAATCCATTTTGGTTAAATCCCTTTAGAAGAGGTTTACTCAAATAAACCTCTTCAATTGGAAGGACAGATATGAGATTGTATTCTAATAGAATTTTGAGGACCTTATATGAATCTTTTGGTAGATTGGTAAACTTCCTCATTAGAATAACTAAAAATACAATGGGAGGATTTGGTTTTGAAATTACATGTATTTTTGCCTTTTGATCATTATTATTATTAGTTGTCCTCACCTTGTATGGTGGATTTATATAATTATTTGTATTGGAATATAGATTAGTCACACACTTAAGCTTATTCATTTCCAATAATTTAACTTATCATTCCTTTAATATGTGGCACAAATTTTTGAATGGGAGAAATTGTTAGTGTAGGTTTTTATTTCATTTTATGATTTTTCCTACACATGTATCTAGCTTGACTAGGTGTAATAATGAGATCATTAGGATAGATATGGGTTAATCCCATATTCTATTTTTGAGATGACTTATGCCTCTCTTCTTCCTATATATGCACCTCTTCTCAAGCTATTTATTCATTCTAAGTATAAGCTATTTATTCAACTCATGTTGGTTCCTCTCTTTCAACAAGAATTTATTTCTTCATTTTTATTTAACATATTAAGAGTTTAATGTGTTCAAATATTGTTATTCATTGATCCTTGATCTTGGCCATTTTTGACATTGTATCACATCAGTTTATGGTAGTTAAGCATATTTATTTCATTATGATTTATTTTTAAATCCTGAGTATTTGAGTTTGCATAATATAGATCCTATATTTTTTTATTATGCTTTTCTCCTAAGTCTTTAAATGATCTTGAGAATAAAAAAATAATTAGGGAAAATATCTGTTTATAACTTTTTTTAGGTCATTTATTACCCAATGATATTATACAAAAAAAAATTATGCCATTGAGTTTGTAATGTGCAAAAACCATATAAATGACTATAAACTCAACCATGCTTTCAATTAATCACATATGACATTTTTTAGGGTTTGATAGTGGTTGTTAAAAAAATTCATACAATTTTTGAGAAAATACCATGGTCACAACCAACCCAAGGGGGCTTGATGTGTTTGAAAGGCTGAATTTATTTTTGTGGAAGAATTGATAGACGCTAATTTGAATAACTTATGGATCACATAAATTTATATATACAACTCCTTTGAAGGTTCCCTTTTTTTTAAATGATATTTTTTCATCTCTTTGCATTGGTAAAAATTATATATCAACTAAAATATAAGGTGACAAACCTCTTTAATATTGGGGGAGGGGTTATTAATGATAGTTTTAAGGGGGCTGAATTTTGCCTTATGTTCTCTTTGGAACTCTCATTTATGAAAGTATCTCTTTTACTACACTATGGATCATAATCTAGTTCCACTTCTCAAATCAAATTACTATCATGAGTTTAAAATCAAAGTACTATTTTTTTAGGGGTATGGGTCTACACATATTTACTATGGGTAATGGAATGAAACCAACACCATATGTAAAAATTACAAGTGGTTTAATCAATGTGATGAGGCCTATGGTATACTATGTCTATCAATATGTCCTAATTTTATCTTTCACGTTGATTCTACAAAATCATCAAATAAGGTTTAGACCCTTTTGGAATAACTCTTTGGGGATTAGGATGTAATGAGGGGTCATGATCTATAAAATGAGCTCATTAGTTGTAGTCCAAGAAAATTTGAAATAATGAAATATTTCTTCATCAAATTTAAGTCACTCAGATTGTATTTGAAACTATATTGCATAGAGAAAAAGTATGAAAATTTGGTCCTTTCAATTCTTATTAAGTTAGGTCCTCACTATTCTATTTTTGTTTCTACCTTCTATGCCACTAGGAATGCCCTTAGAGATATGTGGACCATGTCATCCTTGGATGATTTTTATTCCCCCTTGAATAGGGAACATGATAAGCTTATTTATATTGCTACATTTAAGTCCTCTAAGTCTCATGCCTTAATGTTTAGACATGAAAAATAGAAGGATTCAAACAGCAAGGATAAGAAATAAAATAAAAAAATGAAAATGAAAAAAAGAAGGGTCAGAGACCTAATGTTACTTATAATTCAAAAAATGATATCTCCACTTCATATGCCAAAACTAATAAAGAGAAGGTCAAATGTTCCTATTCTAAGATAAATATGCATTATGAACATAAATTTATGAAAAATAGATAGATCACTTGAAAAAATTAACGTGAAAAATAACACAAGTGTCCCTAATTTCATAAAAAAAAATTAATTAATTTAGGATTCCTATAAGAAAAAATATATTAGTAAGGGTAAAAGAAAGGGAAAATACCTTTTTATAGTTTCATCCTAGCCTTCCACATGGGTGATTGATTTTGGTGCTTTACATCACATGGATTCATCACATGAATTTTTTCATCCTTGGAGCCATGTTCTATGCCTTATATTTTGATGGGTGATGATATTGATTTAGAAGTTTGTGGGAGAGGGTTTATTAAAGTGAGTGATGGAGAATTCTAGGATTTTATATGTGTTCCCTCAATATCAACTAATCTCCTATTTATTTATTTGATTATTCACATTGTTTCAGATAAGAGAGTTGAGTTTACCCTAGATCTTATGTTAATTAGCCAGTTTCACAATGATTCTATAGTGGAAGTTGAGAAATTAGATCATTAATCATAGTTGTACACATTCTCACACTTTGATCCTGATCACCCTTATACTATGCAACTCACTCACTCAGATGAGGTGAGTAATTTATGTCATGCATGATTTGGAAATCTTAACATTCACTACTTGGAGTAACTCATTCAGAATGTTATGGTTACATGGTTTCCTCATGCCTCATTTTATGATGGGGTTTTCCAAGGTTACATACATGGTAAACATCCTAAACATAAGTATGACAAAGGAAAATGATGGAGAAATACAAATATTGTAACTAGTTTAGAGTGACATTTCTAACCCAATTCCATATCCTTAATTTAGTAAGACCATATATATTATTACCTTTATTATTGAATATTTAAGGTATAATTTGGTGTACATTATTTTATTGAAGTATAACTTTTTTTTATCATTTTTAGGACTTCTAAATTTTTATGGGAAACCATCAGGGGAGGCCACCAGGTTTTTGCACATAGAAAATAGTGGCGAGTATGTCAACCATCATTTTGAGAAGTTATGCACTTCATATGGGATTGATTTATAATGTAACATTCCATATAATACTTATAATATGGTGTCTTATAACATAATAATATGTCCTTAAAATAAATTTCAAAATGTATGATACACTCTACATTTCTTGCACTCAATACTAGACAAAGGCATTTATTATACATGTTACATCTAGAATTATGTTCCTCATCGAGCCTTGAAAATAGTAATTCCTATTAAATCTTGAAGGAGTTAGAAATCCATAGGTAATAAATTTATAATTTTTGGATCTCTAGTTATGGCCCATATTTGTAATATGATACGTAAGGTGATGGATCCACATAGTAGGCCTTGCATCTTCATTAGGTATCTATATGGTGTTAAGGTATATAGGCTTCTTCATCCTACCATACATGATTTATTCATTAAGGTGATTATTTTTTAGGAGGGTAATTATGAATCCATACTTGAAAATTTTCCCTCATCCTTATACTCACTAATATTTGATGATTTAGATCACTAAGAAAATTCATGATGATGAGGACTCTCCTTCTAGTTTAGATGATGAGACCAATGATAGGGATTCATCTCCTTCTTCTCCTAGTCACTTTTTAAAAATTTAATAATATCCTCTTAAATATCAAATATAATGTATCTTTGGGTTAGATAGACACTATAGGTTATAGGGGATTGGGTTGGGGATCTATCAAATACTATGCAGACACACTCCCCTTCTAGGGTGCTCCATATGTCTTCATTTACTCTATTTATGATCCACAATATTTTCATGGGGTATTTATTACTCATGAGTGGGATATAAATATGCATGAGGATTATTTTCCTTAATTAGGAACATGACTTGGGATTTGTTACCCTTTCTTATTGGAAGGAAGCTTATTTTATTTAGATAAATCCATTAAACAAAACTTTTAGTAGATGGGCTAGTGGATAAGGGGAGGTGTTGGTGTAGTTTTTTTTTTTTTTAATGTTTTTACCTACACATGTATTTATATTTCATAGGTGTAATAATGAGGTAATTAATATAGAAATGGTTTAATCTTACATTCTATTTTTGAGATGCCTTATGCCTCTCTTCTTACTATATATGTACCTTTCCTCAAGCTATTTATTCATTTTTAATGCAATATGGTTATTATGCTCATATTTAGTTCCTCCCTTACAATGTGAATTTGTAATTATACATTTATATTTCACATGTTAGTAGTTTAGTGTTTTCAAATCATATCAATTCTAAATCCTCAATCATGGCCTATTCTGACATAATTTTCTTAAACATGATGGATTCATGTAGGGGTGGAATTAAAATCTATTGTAAGATATCTTAGATTTCTTCATTTACCATAAGAATTGTCATATTATAGAGAATAATATTCTATATTAAGATATATTCTATGATGGTCTCATTAGATTTATGATTGATTTGGGAAATCTAAGTATATGAAATATTATCACTAATATTGATTGAAAAGTGTTCTAGATACATATTATCTAAGGTATTTAATGAATAGAGAAATTGATGTGGTAATTCATACAAAAATTGTAAATAATATTCCTTTTTAGTTATTGGAAATAACTCAATCAATAACTTATCATTGGACATAGTCCAAAAATATTGTGTGGAATGCTCTCAAATGTTCGATGTCACACTTTCCATCATATAGTGTAATCTTGGGTGTCATGAAACTTGTAGGTGGAGGATATATTATTATGTGATGTTCCAATGGATTTTGCAATAGATTTTTAGATTAAATCAATTTATTATATTTTGAATCACCTTGCTTCAAATGTAACACTTTAGTTTATAGAGATTGAATTTTGTGAATAAGGGTTGTACATCATGAGAAGAATAATGTGCAATAGCCAAAGGCTATGTTATTAATTACTGAGTATAAATTGACATATTAATTACTTTTATTCCTTTGGTTTATACCATATTAAATGGTGGTAAAAACATTATATACATGGAATAAATAGGATAATAAATATCAAATAATTGTTCTATGCTTTTGGATTTTATGTCCAAAAGATTTTATAAAATGGTATGATAGTCCTAAGATTGATCACAAATTTATTCTTGGAAGTTATTAATAATTTTAACTTTATTAATTAGTGGTTTTCCATCATTAATTGGTGGAAGTAAAAATTGGTGCTCATCTTGAGAACCAATGTTATATTAATCATACTACTCATGCTCTTATATAGTGTCATGGACCTCTACATGCTCACGTTCTTCATTAACATATGAAAGTTCCAATACACTCTTTTTCTTATCCATGTTATGCTATTTATCAAAATTAATATAAGTATGCTCAATTGGAAGGAAAATTAATCTAGCACTTCTTGGAATATAGGTAATAAATAGTTTTCATAGAATGCATAAAAAATAAAATGAAAACATGAAATATTATTGCTATTAAATAATTTATCAAATATAAAAAACATAAGATAAAAATTGAAATAAAAAAAGAATGATATAAACCCTAAAATTCAGCTTCTTCTTCTATGAAATGAATAATTTGATCATCATGCTCAAAGACTTGTCAATTTACATTATTATTATTAATGAAGTGTATTACCATAATGTTGATGTGTATCTAAGTTTCATCATTCTTTAAATCATTTATAATGTCAAATTGGGCTCCTATTTCATCCAACCTATCTACATGCTTATTACTCTCTCTAGGCACTACTTGTATGTCAAATACATCAAAGTCTTTTATAAGATCCCATACCCTATGTTTGTATGATTTTAAAATTTTATTTTTATATATGTTCATAAATTTTATTTTATGTACCACAAGGTAGTTTTGTATCCAACATATTCCCATTTTTTGCCTTTTGAAAATAGGGACCCTTGTGAATGCTCTGAATCTCTATACCCTGGATTGGCCTTGCCAAGCCATTTTTATTAGAATTTGAAAATTGTCCACCTAAAAGAATGAATCTCTTCATACTTTATCATGGTTATGATTAGTAAAATAACCTTTCTAATTCTTGTGTTTGTGGGGTGAAATGTAGGATCTAGAAGCTCATTTATAGTAAGGCAAGCTTAGAAATGTATAAGTAACCCTAACTAAGCCTTCCTAACTTTGGGTTTATCAATCCTAAAGAATAGATCACAACCCTAAGCCTAGGCATAAAATTTCATAATTTAAATTGAGATAGGAATACTTTTGGTGGGAAAATTTAAATATTGCCTAACCTAAGCTCCTCTTTCATATTAAGACTTAGCCATGTTTCTCAACACAACCAATCCTCAATATGGAATTCAAGCTAAGTTACTTTAGATTTCCAATTTCCTAGTTCTTATATTTCCTAACATGATCCCTTAATTTAAGACCCACCTAAGACTTTAATTTTAAGGTCTCGATGTGTTTATTATCACCTTGAGACCTTAGTTTTAATGCCTTAGCCTATGTTTTATTTACTATCAATTCCTAACATTAAAATCTAGTCTTAGTTGCAGATCTAGTGATCCTCACTCCATAATGGACTTTAATCTAATGGTATAAAGTCAAAATGGGTCTCTAATACTCAAGCCAATCTACCTTGAGCTCTCAGAACATGATCAATGGCTCTCACTGCATCATGATCCTTAGTCTAATGTCATGAGTCAATGGTAATCAAAGGGACCCACCTTGAAGATAACCAATAAGATGCCAACAATTAGATCATAATAAATTATCCTCAATCCATCACTTACATTGATTAGATGGAGTGAATCATCTGCATAGTACCAATAGATCTTGGGAGCCCCCATGAACACACCACATGACATCTCACCATTCAACCATGGGAATTTTATGAGCTTGAATTTAAAATTCTCACTCATGTCATTTTATGTCCACAAAAATTTCTTTGACATTAGTGAGATCATCATAATTAACCTCATATAACTTTTAAGCCTAAGCAAAAGGGGCATACTTAAACCTTTCAAAAAGGACCCTTAACATATTGGTTTAAAAACATTAGCATAAAATACCTTAACCTAAGTTTATTAATGTTTTTTAACATAAATAAACTCAATAATTAATTTAGACCTAAAATTTTCATTTAGGCCTCAAGACTAATTAAATAATGTGCACCTCACAGGATCTAATGGACTGCACTTAATCAGAGATTTCAATCCAATGACATGAAATAAAAGACAAATTTTCAACTAAAGCTCAAAGGCTTGAAAGCTTGACATATGGAGTAACCATGCTTGTTTTAATGTTAAACATCAAAGTCACTCCTATAATCCTTGAAAATACACCATGTAGCATGATCAGAAGAGCCATAATCTAAAGAACCAATCAATAATAACCACTTATATCAAAATCAATGGCTTGCACTCATTTTGAAATCTTAATCCAATAGCATGAGAATAAATATAACATTTGAAATGCAATGGGTAGTTCTCAAAAGGCATTTATGAAAATGTCCTGCAAAGGGTCACATAGATGCCATGAAGGTGCCACATAGGCACTAAATGATAAATCTAAAGATCTAGCATGACTAAAAATGTAAAATTTGCATAAATGAAACCATCCATTAGATTTGAGTCATGAACAAATTTATGAAATTGGTCAACCTCACCACTAAATCTCTAGGAAGCCTTGGAAAAGCACATAAAGACCTAAATCCATGACAAAATTGAAGCACAATTATATCCTGAGCAAAAGAGATAATCCAAAACCTCATGAATTCATCAATTAGGTAATAACCAAAGATGAAAGGAGCCATAGCAACTAGTAGACAACAATAGAGGGAGGAGGTAGAATTATACTTATCCATAGATAATGAAGCCAGACTCTTCAAAGACACAAAATTAGATGTAGGTGCCCTCAACATTAGAAAAAAGAATTAGTTATATCTCTTCTTTAACATAGATAAAATAAATCCCCTCACTATGAGCAAATAGATAATTTATATAGTTAAAAGTAAATACAATGTATTAGTCTCCATCCAGATGATTGGTCTCCACTAGGCAATAGTAAAACTAGAGGTAATTCATTATATAGATGTCTTAGCTTTGATATTTGTTAATTTTAGAATTGATGGTGATTGGATAATTAGGAAGGGTGAATCCAAAAGAGTAGCCTACATTTCCCCTATAGATTTTGAGGGTTATTACAAACTTCCTAAGACCCATATAGATCTTCTTTCCATCAAAGAATGGACCACAAAGCATAATTTAGATGAAATTTTGAGGCCCTAGTTGAATTAAGGCTCCCATATATTCTAAAACCATGATGGAAAGATCCAAATCACTTAATTTAGGGAGGGAATTAATATTATTATGACCCTATTGAATAGATCCTCAGGAGCTACCACTACAACCTATGTTAACCCCAATTTGGTTTCCTATGTATATTTCATGATTAAGGAAAACTTACTCCACCAATTGGAGAATTGATCAGTGTTCACCTAAGAAGGAAATTCTATGCCATCAAGAGGAAGACTAAAAAATAATTCACAATTATGTTTTATTTAATAGATTCACTAATGGCCTCCATCCACATCCCTAATATCAAAAATTGGTCATCAGTAATGAAGATAACCATCTCTTACCACTACTCCAAGATACACATCTTCAAGTACAAGAATCACATGCAGTTTATCTATGATTGCATTTACCCCACTTTGGTCCAATCCATCATAGGATCCCTCATGCCTAAGGTTCACCCTCTTACAAATAAGTATATAGAAATGATGGGGGATGTATGGTACTACCTAGACTGCATAGTCATAAGAATTGAAGGGATCATAAGCCCTCCCTACAGACTCCTAATTTATGTTCCAAAAAAATTGGTTGAGTAGGAGATAAATTTTCAAAACCTAATGGAGTAGATGGAGTGTGAAAATAAAATAATAAATGTCCCTTGCACCCCTTCCCACACCTGATTGGTAAGACTATATTACATGATTGGATAGGTTGATGTAATGACTAGGCACAAAGAAGCTTTAATCTTCTAGATGGATGAACCAAAGATGTGGTAGCCAGATAATGTGGTAGTTCCCCACCTTAAGGATAAAAAACTACCCAAGCTAGTCTACACACATTAGCTTGAAGTATATGACCACATTTACACCAAGGTCAACACATTTGAAAAAGTCCTAACTAGAATCAAGCAATGTAATGCCAAAATTCAACATAGGTTGATGAATGAGAGAAAACCTATTGAGGCCATATGGTAGCTAAATGCTTTTAAATATCATTTTATACCTTATTCATCAAAGGATCCACAAAAATGATCCCAAGATGAACCTCATTAAGCACATGTACAAACAAAAGAGAGGAAGTTGGAAGAAAGACCAAGAGAAGGCCTCTCATCTTTAGCCCCACCTCAAAGGCAACCTTCTCCACTAGAGCATCTATATATGATAGCTTTCAAACTAGGAAACACTCTAGAAGATGCCCTCAAGGTTATGGTAGAGGCATATGGTTAAGAGGAAGTGGATGAGCCAGATGAAGAGCCATGGGTAAAAATATGGGAGGTTAAAGAAAATCTAGCCAAAGCATAGGTAGAATAACCCAAGGGAATCGAGACTAAAAAGGGGAAAGAAATAGCTATAGACTTGGTCCCCATCCAACCTCCACAAAAGAAAATGTAAGTAGAATCGACCATTATCACCAGGCCCTGCAAGAGAGCTAGGATAATGTTGACTCATCCAATTAGTGAGATCAACCTATTTAGTGATGCATTACCAATTCATGGGCCAACCATCCCTGACTAGTTTATATATGGGAAACTTCAAAAGGTTCCATCCAAGTCCCACTCATGGCCACTCACTAGTAGCATGAACATTGACATCTATGATGACATCAAACCATGGATTAGAGAGCTCATGAAGGAGAAGGAGGAGAGAAGAATTGTTGAAGATACCAAGGAAGGTGGAAAAATAATGGATGACCCTAAAGTGTCAAGCGGTATTGGGATTGAAATCATTGAGGTACCAAAATTCATAGAACCTATAATAATGGTGAAGTTTAATCCAAATACAACCGGGATGGAAATAATAATTACCAGTAAAGCCACTATAGGGATAGAGGAGTTTAAACTCCAAAAGGTGGAGCATTTTGAAGGATTAACTCCAATTTTAGTGTAGGATCTTGGTGAACATCCTATTCACCATGAAGATGTAGAGAGCCTCATTTAAGCTCAATCAGCTCAAGCTATGGCTGGTATAAGGGGTATGAAGCAATAAATTTCTAATCTTAATAAAGAAAATAAAAACTTGGAAACCCAATCCATCTTATCATTACTAGATGAGATGATAAAGATGCTACAAGAATCATATTTTGTCATGGTTGAGGCCTTAAAATCCATGAAGCTGAGGCAGGGTACCTTGACACACCAAGTAGAGGTGGTTAAAGCATTGATTATCAAATGGTAGATTATTGAAAACCAAATAATTGAGTTAATCAATATCTTAGTAAAGAAGAAGATCCCAAAATTCAAAACATTCAATTTGGGACACCTAAGCATAGCCCTAGGAATGATGATAGAAAATGTCCATAACATCAGTGAATGTTTCAAATGCATAAGCAAACTCTTAGAGGAAGATGGACACTTAATGGGAAGAATTGAGAAGCTTCTAAGCACCCTATTGGTAGAGCCTTCACAACCTACTACCATTAGGTTGTTTGGTGATGAAGAATTCAAACAAATGGCCTTGGCAAACATACAAGATATCTAGGGAAGAAGTAAAGCCCAGTCTACCAATGAAAATAGGAAGGTCTTAGGTATAATCTTTGATATAAGGCAACATATATCAAAAGTGAGAAGAATCAAGGAAGAAATGATAGTCAATGACAAAGAGTTGAACAGGTTAGAAAATTAGGAAGAGGAATGCCTAATGAAGCCCATAGTGGATCTAGACTTAGTGAAAGAGCAATATGCCAGGGCTAAAGGAATTCTTCAATAAGGACCATAATGGGGCCCACCAACCCAATGGTTTATTCTATTGTATATATTTTTTAAAATTCTTAGATGATAGAATATTCTTTTGTAAAATCATATACTATTCTATTAGTATATTGCTTATAGGTTAGTCTTGCATATAAATCATGTACTCTAGAACATTTGTGTAAAGGACATCTATCTTAAGTTTTTACAAGTAACTGATAGGTGTACTACCTGAAGTCTCTTATATAAGGTAGTACCACCATATTTGTAAAAGAAGAGGGATTTTGAAAAAATTATATACTAAAATCAACTAATACAACTAAAAAATTCTATAAAGAATGTCTATATGGTTGTATTAGTGGTTACTGATATCTCTCAATTGTGTGCTAATGTCTTCGATTTGAATAGTTCTTTGAATATTGGACTGTAATTTTTTCATGAGGTTACTAATTTTTGTTATGCTAGATTAGGTAAAAAGATCTTAAGTTTACTTCATTTTATTTTCTCTAGATTTGGATATGCTTATGCTATTCAGGTCATGGTAGTAAACCTTTAAATTAATTTTGGTTCTCACTTATGATCGTCATATTTCCCTTGATTTTTGCTTGGTTTACGGTGGAATTTGAGGCTACACTATTTTGCATCATTAACTAGTTTAATGCATGTTCAATCTAATTGGAACTTTGTCATGATATTTGAGGTAGAAGCTTACAATCATATTTGTCTTTCTACCCTACTTATCCTTTCTATATTTTTTTAACCAAGCTCACTTTAGTTAAATCTCATTGTAAATATTCATCTAGACTAGTTAGTAGTTAAAATATTTGATCATAAACATCACCAAGAAACAAAGGTACAAGACCAAGGTAGTTCCCAACCACCAAATTAAATAAATATTATGGACAAATCTTACATACTCTACTTTTATTCTACCACAGACAATCCAAAATTGTCACAAACTACAACTCATGCAATGGATTCCCAAAATTCCCAAAATGAGAAGTATTCTTCAACACTGCAAGCCCTTGTGAAGCAATTAGAAACATCAATAGGTATGAGCTCCATTGGTACTACAAAGAGGCCCTCTTTATTGAATTTTGGTATTATTTTTCAAATATTGATGGATTATTTACTCCTTTGAGTAATTCTCCACTCTAAAGCATAAATATCCTTGATATTCATGGTCCTTCACCTATCTTTGTATTTCATTAGGTAAAGATCATAGTTCTCTATAAGTGAATGGTTAAATTCTAGTAAGAATGGCTTCAGACTTAAGAATTCATAGTCTTTAAGGTTAGGACAATTATTTTGTTCAAATATTAATATATTTCTTAGAAATTTTGAGTTTATTTGAACATTAGGTTACAAAGGCTAAACATATTTGCATGATCTAACACATCTCTAAACTAGCTTAGTTATATATCAGCATCCTTTGTCCCCCCTAAGTAAATCTTTACAAAATAAGCTTAGTGTGTAGGTTGATTAATATTCTTTGTGAAAAATAACTTGGCACATCATATTTCAAATAGGATCCTTAATATTTAAGATAAAATTACCAAGGATTTGAACTAGATCACATTAAGAGACAAGAGAACCCCTACTCAAGCTAGAAATCTATAAGAGGGCCAGACGAGATAAAGTAAGGTGTATGAATTCCAAATATTTACCAACTTCACCTTTATAAGGTACTCTTACATTTAATATTAACCCAGACATGGCTTGGCTTAGAAGTTCCCCCTTCAACATATTAGGTGTGGTTCATGACTTACCATGTAATCTTGAGAAGTATTTACTAGTATATAGTCTAACTAGTGTTGTAACTACTGAAGAACATGTTAAATCATTCAAATATACTTTAATATTATTAAACATCATCCATGAAAATGTAATATGTAGGTTATTTCCCTTTACATTCAAGGATACTGCACATGAACGGTTCCTCAAATTTTTTGATGATTGCATTACCTCATGGAAAGATTTTGAAACTATTTTAATCAATCAATTTAGTAAGATCATTATCCCTTATGTCATCTATCACCAATTCACAATCATTAAAAGGGATGCCAGTGATCCTATAAAATCCTTCAATTCTAGGTTCTAGAAGATGTTTAGTCAAACCATGGAATGTTACAACCTAGTAAATCCTTGGCTCTAGAAGTCTATATAGATGCAGTAGATCTTATGACTTTTATGTTTTTTAAAAGGACTCTCTTTGCCATTAACACATTATCCCAAGATTCTTCTAAACTTGTGGTTATTAGTGATCAAATGCATCCCCAAGGGAAGATGGCTTATTCTATCCCCAATGTCAATCCATAAATGCCTACATTAAACATTTTCCCAAACAATAACTAGAATGTCCCAGCCTTGAACCAACTCCCATCTTTAAATGTACTACCTACTAGCCATGTTACTCCTAATTAGAACCTAGATTTCTTAGGTCATCAAGTCACCAATGGGTCCCACACCAATGGTCAGAAGGCTGTAGTGCCAGTCAATGATACTAATAATAACTATGCCTAAAATTTTTAGATCCCTAAGAATGAGAATGAATCTATATTAAAAATGGTCCAAAAGTTCAGCACAGATTTCTTATAATTGAAAAAATAGGTTGGTAATGCTAGTGATAATTCTAAAAGGAAATTTACTTTCCAAAAGTTTAACAGGCCTAGAAATAGATTTCAAAATGATAGCTTATACAATAACAATAAAGCCAATGAGCCATCCTCTCGTAAAAGGACCATAGATATCAATCTCACTGACATTGCCTTATCTGACTACTGTAGAGTGCATGCTACAACTAAACATGGTGAGATTGATTACATTGAGTTTTTCAAAGCCTTTGAAGCCTTCCAAGAAGAATTGGACACTTTTGAAGTGGTCCCAAATATAGTGTTGAAAGCACTTTTGGATCCAAATCATTTGACCAAGTACACATGGTAGAGACATTCCAATTCCCTTTCCAAGAGGATAATGGGCCTAAAAATATTTTTGAGGAGATCCAAGCATTCCAACAATTTTTGAAAACATACCCTCTAAGAAATAGAGAACCAAAAAAACCATTGACTACATTAACTACTAATAATTACGGGACCCCTCTAGATACCACTTCAAGGAATGATCTTGAACAACATAAAGGGAGCTCTTCCAAACCTAATATTGAATCTTCAAGTAGGATTGGTTATAACATTATGGAGGACATGAAGAAAATCAAGGCCAATATCACTTTGTATGAGTTGACTTAGATTACAAGCAAAGAGACTTACTCTTAGAATCATTTTCCAAGAAACTTGGGAAGCAACCTAAAAGTGATAGTGAAAATGTAACCATGAAAGTGACTAAAGTAAAACCCCCACCCTTCCTACTCATAGTCAGGATATTTAGAAAGAATGTTCATAACTACCTTTTATACTTTGGAACATTGACCAACATCATACCTATAGGGATATGTGAACAACTTGGGTTAACCCCAATCAAGTCTGGCAGGGGGGTCACATAGCTGGATAAATCAAGATTCAAAATCATTAGGGAATTATTAAACATACATATACAATTGGATAATAAACCAAGGGTACAATAATTCATTGACATTCAAGTAGTGGACATTTTTAGTGCTTATGGGTTGCTCTTGAGTAGAGAATGGACTAGGGCCTTAAATGGATACATTTCTACTAACTTCTTACACTTATGGTTGCCTTGGAAAGGTTTTCCAAGTATGATAAGGTTGGAAAGAGAACCAAATATAAATCACATGATACTAGAATATAATGTTGTCAATGAAATGATGAACTTCCTTGATTCTGATTTAGGAGTCTTCACTTTAGAAACTATAATAGAATTTAGTTTCAAAGACACTCCTCTTGTAGTTGGTCTATGGATATTATATGTTGATAATGCTAGATGAAAATCAATATTAGGGGTTGTTATTGTCTTAATAGATCCTACTAGGAATCATTATCATGCATCCTAAAGGCTAAAATTCCCATGAACTAATAACTTAACTGGGTATGAAGCTCTCATCCTAGGATTGCAATTTGTCATTAAACACAAAGTCAAATAAATGCTTGTCTATGGAGAATCTAAACTTGTAGTCAACCAAGTGAGGAGCAAATACCAATTCAATTTGTCTTACCTTAAAAGGTATAAGTTTAAGGTTTGTGATTTAATAGAATATTTTGATGCATTTAACATCCTATCTATCCCCAGGGAAGAAAATAAAGCTAATCATGAAATGGATTCTACTATAGCCAATATCATGGCCAACCAAGATTATCCTAATTTTAGCATTGAGTTAGTACCATTCCCCTCAGTTCTAGACAGTGTTAACCATTTTCAAGTCTTTAATGATGATCAACAAATTATAGATTTCTTGAATAACCCAAGAGAATTTAAATCTCACATCATTGATGAAGCTAATGAAAATTCCTTTGAAAGGGAACTCAATGTTAAAATCATCCAACTGAATGATAACAATACACCCAAAGGGATGATCTCATTATAAAGGTTATTCGACCATAAAAAACTCAATGAAACCCCTAAGGTATCCAAGGCAAGTGGGAAGGATTATCATGTAATAAATCTTGGACCATGAGATTAGCCTCAACAAGTGAATATAGGGAAGGCTTACGCTAAAACGAAAAATTAAAATATAGAGAACTACTCACAAGATACAAAGATGTAATTGCTTGGTCATATGAAGATATAAAAATATTTGATCCAAGGGTTATCATTCATACCATACCCCTAAAAGAGAATTGTAAACCCTTCAGGAAAAATCAAAGGCCTATCAGTCTTGTCTTAGAACCCATGATATTTAAAGAAGTCAAGAAGCTATTGGATGCAAGGATTGTGTTTCCTATTCGGCATTCTACTTGGGTTTTCAACCTAGTTCCAATCAAAAAAAAGAATGGAGAAATAAAATTGTGGATTGAATTTAGAAACATAAATAGAGCATCAAAAAAGGACAACTATCACTTTCTTTCTCTAGACCAGGTCATACAAGTCATTTCAAGATCATCCATGATGTCTTTCTTAGATGGCTTTTCAGGACATAACCAAGTGCTTGTTGACAAGGAGGACATAATAAAAATAGCTTTTACTAATAAATGGGGAACCTTTGATTACAATAAAATTCCCTTTAGACTAATTAATGTAGGAAAAACCTTTCAAATAGCCATGGACCATGCTTTTCAAGGCCTAGTTGTCAAATGCATCATCATATGCATAGATGATCTAATAGTATTATCTAAAAATAGAGAAGATCATTTCATGCACCTACAACAAGTGTTTGAGATTGTAGAAGGTATTGCATATCCCTTAATCCCAAAAAGAGCATCTTTTTTGTTACTAAAGGGAAAATATTAGGGCATGTTACCACTAATGATGGGATCTCCATAGATCTTCAAATGGTGGAATCCATTTCTAAAATAGAGCTTCCAAATAGTCAAAAGGAGTTGAAATCATTATTTGATAAGATATAATTTGTAAGGAAATTCATCTCAAGGTTTTCTGAGATTGTTAAACCATTGAATGACATGCTCAAGAAGGATGCTAAAATTACTTGTAATGAAGAGTCTAATAAAGTATTTAGTGACATCAAAAAAGTAATCAGCCAAGCCCTAGTGTTGATAAGTCTAGACTTCTCAAAGAAATTTTATCTATATTCATTTTCTTCAAACCACATAATGGTTGTAGTTTTAACCCAAAAATTTGATGGGAATGATCATCCTATAGCCTTTATGAGCACCAATTTCAAAAATGTAGAGTTAAACTATTCTCTGATTAACAAGAAAACTTATGCACTTGTTAAGGCTATAAATAAATTTAGAAATTACATCTTTAGAAACAAAGTACATGTTATCTTACTAGACCCTACCACAAAACTCATGCTAAGTGAAAATGAATTGGGTGAATGTAGAGGTAAATGGATGTTAGTGTTATAGTAATATGACATAGAAATGAAGACTACCAAACTAGTAAGATGTCAAGGCATGATCCAAATGATTGCCAACACTAGTCCTAAGTTTCACATAATGCAAGTTGAACAATTAGAATTCCAACCAAATGAATGGTATGACTCCCTAATTCACCAACTTATCAATGGTACTTGTCCTCTAGGACTCACTAGAGAATAGAAGAGAGCCTTAAGACTCAAAGTAACCCATTACCTAATCAAATATGGAGTCTTATATAGAAATACTTTTAAAGGGATATTATTAAGATGTGTATCTAAAGAAGAAGTTTCCTAATTAATTAGTACATTCTATGAGAAGCTAGGCAATGGAAATCCATTAGGAAGAACAATAACCCATAAGATCTTTAGGGTTAGGTGTTATTAGCCTACCATTTTCAAAAATGCTCACAAACATGTGAGAGTGTGCCATTCATGCCAAATATTTATCATAAAAGAGCCAAAAGAAGCCATGCCTTTACAACCTGTCATGATTAATAAACCCTTTTCTCAATGAGGGTTATAATTTGTAGGGGTAATCAACCCTAATTCTTATAAACATCACAAATATGTTCTAATTGCTACTGATTATTGCACAAGTTGGACTGAGGCCATTACCACCAAACAATGTAGAATGGAGGAAGTTATCAATTTCTTAGAGGAAAACATTTATACTAGATTTGGAACCCCAGTTTCCTTAGTATGTGATAATGGATCTACATTTATATCCATAAAAATGATTTAATGGGATTATGACAATGACATCTCTCTGAAGTTTACTTCTAACCACTACCCCTAAGGAAATGGAGTCTTTGAATCCACTAATAAGAACCTAATGAAAGCCATCAAAATTTTTATTGTAGACAAACCCAAGACATGGCATAAAATCCTCAAGTATGCCTTATGGGTAGACAAAATTAGGATTAATCATGAGCTCAAAGTTTAACCATTTTTTTGGTGTATGGTCAATAACCCATCTTTCCTATCACTCTCAAACTGCCCACATTAAAATTCATGTAAGAATACATGGAGGAAAGCCAAGGACTTGCTAGTTCTAGGTTGTTAGATATCATCTAGATGGAGGATGCCATAAAAAGAGCATTTGTATATTTTAGTAGACATCAAACCACTATGAAAAGATGGTTTGATAAGAGATCCAAAGTGAAAGTATTTAGATAAGGAGACCTAGTCCTCATTTGGGATAAGGTATTAGAACCTAAAGGTAAACATGGAAAGTTCACACCTCTATGGATTGACCCATATCAGATTGTCAAAACACATGGAAACAACACCTTCAAGCTAAAGGATCTTCAAGGAGTAGAATTCACCTTGCCCACAAATGGGAAATACCTCAAGCACTATTTTTTTGTTGCTCCACCAAGAGTATTCATGGAATAAAATCTATAAGACTGATTAGGATTAGAGTATGTAGGTTATCCTTTCTTGCTTTACCTTATTATTTTTCTTGTATATATTTGTTTACTTTGTGTTGTGTGTTTTTTTCTTTGTTGTTGTGTTCTTTGGATTTAATAAGTCTTTTAGACAATCCTTGCTCAAAATTTTCCTAGATTGCTTAAAATTCTAGTGACTTAGAAATGTGAATATGAAACCTGAAAAAGTGAACATAGGGTTGTAACAAAGCATAATGTTACAGTCTAGAGGCACTAGCGTGAATGGTATAGAGGTCATTTATCTCATAAGAACTTAATCATTATTCTTGATCAAAGTTTAGTTTTAAGAATAATCACATGTGTAGAATGGAGAATTTAGATTGTTGAGACACACTCATGCTTTCACTTAAAACACATCCTTGTATGGGACAAAGGTTACAGATACAGGTGATTAACTCAAGATCAAGCATCTAACCAAATCCCTAAAACCTAGATATCTTAGTTCCCAACCTTTGTTAAAATACCTATAAAAACAAAAAAGGGACTTATTGAAAAATCAAAAGATATTAAATCAAAGGTTATTCTAGTAACCTCCATCAGGGCTATGGACACCTAGATGGCGATGGAGCAAGACCTTGAGTGGAGCCAAAGGTATCTCTATTGAGGCTATGGATGCCTAGTTGTTAGTAGAGCAATTCCCAAGGCTCCCCTAAATTTAGAGCAACTATTCCTAATAAATATCTAAATGTGCTCTAATTCAATGTTAATGGTCAAAAGTATGAAGCCTAAATGTTTTTCCCTAATATCCTGTGACAAATAGTAAGTGGAATCAAAACACAAACAATTCTTTTTTGTTTTAACATTCAAATTTAAAATTCTACACATGTAAGGCTTATTTCAACCATGAATTGATCTAGATAGTGATATAGGTAAAATGAGATAAAGGACTTGTGTATAGGTGTAAACTAGAGTCCCCAAGTTCTAATATATTACTATGTTTCTCCTATGAGTGACCATTTTTTGGGGCCAACATATCCCCATTTTCTACCTTTCAAAAATAGGGAACCTTGTGAATGCTCTGAATCTCTATACCCTGGATTGGCTTTGCCAAGTCATTTTTCTTAGAATTTGAAGATTTTCCACCTAAAAGAATGAATCTCTTCATCCTTGATCATGGTTATGCTCAGTAAACTAACCTTGCTAATGCTTGTCTTTATGGGGTGAAATGTAGGATCTAGAAGCTCATTTATAGTAAGGCAAGCTTAGAAATGCATAACTAACCCTAAAAAAGCCTTCCTAACCTTGGGTTTATCAATCCTAGAGACTAGATCAAAACCCTAAGCCTAGGCCTAAAAATTCATAATTTAAACTAAGGTGGGAACACCTTTTGGTAGGAACATTTTAATACTTCCTTGCCTAAGCTCCTCTTTCATATCAAGACTTAGCTATGTTTCTCAACATGACCAAGCCTCAATATGGCATTCGAGACAAGTTACTTTATATGTCCCCCTTCCTAGTTCTTATATTTCCTAACATGATCCCTTAATTAAAGACCCACCTAATACTTTAATTCTAAGGTCTTGACATGTTTATTAAAACCTTGAAAACTTAGCCTTAATGCCTTAGCCTATGTTTTACTTACCACTGAATCCTAACATTAAAATTTGGACTTATTTTAAGATCTAATGATCCTCACTCTATCATGAACTTTAATCCAATGGCATGAAGACAAAATGGGCTCTAATACTCAAGCCAATCTACCTCGAGCTCTTGGATCATGATCAATATCTCTCACTGCATCGTGATCCTTAATCTAACAATGCAAGTTGATGTCGATCAAAGGGACCCACATAGATGATAACAAATGAGATGTTAGCAATTTCATCATAATAAATGATCCTTACTCCATCACTTACTTTGATCAAATGAAGTGAATCATCTGCATATTACTAATAGATCTTGGAAGCCCCCATAAATATGCCACATGGCATTTCACCATTTAACCATTGGAATTTTATGAGCTTGAATTTGACATTCTCACTCACATCATTTGACATCCATAAAAATGTCTTTGACGTTAGCAAGACCATAAAAATTAACCTCATATAACTTTTAAGCCTAAGCAAATGGGGCATACTTAAACCTTTCAAAAAGGACCCTTAACATATTAGTTTAAAAAACATATCATAAAAGACCTAAACCTAATTTTATTAATTTTTCTTAACATAAATAAAATTATGAATTAATTTAGACCTAAATTTATCATTGAGGCCTCAAGACTAATTAAATAATGTGCACCTCACTAGATCTAAAAGATTGCATTTAATCAAAGATATTAATCCAATGGTAAAAAACAAAAGGTGACTTTTCAACCAAATCCCAAAGGCCTAAAGCTTGACACAAGGAAGAACCACACTCATTCTATCACTAAACATCAAATTCACTCCCAGTAGCCATAAAAATACACCACGTGGCATGATCAAAAGAGTCAAGATCTAAAGAACCAATCAAGAACAACCACTTAGACCAAAATAAATAACTTGGGCTTGTTTGTAAATATTAATCCAATGACATGAGAAAAAAGATATAATTTTAAAGGCAATGGCTAGTTCTCAAAAGGAATTTATTAAAAGTCCATGAAAAGGGCCACGTAGATACCATGAAGGCACCACATAGGCACTAAATGACAAATCTAAAGATATGGTGTGCCCAAAAAGGAAAATTTTGCATAAGTGAAGCCATCCATTGGATTTGAGGCATTAAAAATTTTGAAATTGGTCACCCTCACCATTAAAGCTCTAAGAAGCCCTAACAAAGCACATAAATCCCTAAATTCATTACTAAATTGAAGCACAATTACATCCTAAGAAAAAGAGATAGTCCCAGACCTCATGAATTCATTAAGTAGGAAATAACTAAAGATGAAAGGAGCTATGGTAGTTGGTAGACAACAATGGAGGGATGAGGTATAATTATACTTATCCATAGATAATGAAGGCAACCTCTTCAAAGACATAGAATTAAATGTAGGCACCCTCAACATTATTATAAAAAATTAGTCAGAGCTCTTCTTTTCCATAGATGAAATAAAGACCCTCACCATGAGAGAATAGATAATTTATATAGTCAAAAGGAAATATGATGACTTAGTCACCATCCAGATGATTGGTCTCTACCAGGTGGAAACAAAACTAGAAGTACTTCATTATATAGATATCTTAGCTCCTATTTTTATTAATTATAGAATTGATGGTGATTGGATAATTAGGGATGGTGTATCCAAAAGAGTAGCCTACATTTCCCCCATAGCTTTTTAGGGTTATTAAAAACTACCTAGGACCCATATATATCTCCCTTCCATCAAATAAAGGACCACAAAGCATAATTTATATGACATTTTGAGGCCCTGATTGAATCAAGGCTCCCATATATTTTGAAACCATGATGGAAAGATCCCCATCACTTAATTTAGGGAGGGCATTAGGATGATTATGACCATATTTAATAGAGCCTCAATAATTCCATTACAACTAATGTTAACCACAGTTGGGTTTTTTTATGTATATTTCATGATTGAGGAAAAGCTTACTCTACCAATTGGAGAATTGATCAGTGTTCACCTAAGAAGGAAATTATATGCCATCAAGAGGAAGACATGTAAATAATTCAACATGATGTATTATTTATAATATGCATTAATGGACTCCATCCACATCCCTAATATCAAAAATTAGTCATCATTAAGCAAGATAACCATCTCCCACTACTACTCTAAGATGCACATCTTAAAGTATATGAATCACATATAGTTTATCTATGACTACATTTACCCCACTTTCGTATAGGCCATCATAAGATCCCCCATTCCTATGGTGTACCTTCTTACTAAGAAGTATATATAAATTATGGGGGATGTATGGTATGAATCAGAATACAAAGTCATAAGAATTGAAGGGATCCTAAGCCCTCCCTATAAACTCCCAGTTTATGTGCCAAACAAATTGGCTGAGTAAGAGATAGCTTTTTAGATCCTCAATGCAGTAGATGGAATGTGAAAATAAAAGAAGAAATGTCTTGTACACCCCTTCCCACTTCTGATTGGTAAGACTATACTACATGATTGGAAACAAGTTGATGTAATGACTAGACACAGAGAAGTTTTCATCTTCTATATGGATGAACCAAGGATGTGGGACCCAAATAATGTGGTAGTTCCTCACCTCAAGGATAAGATATTGAACAATATATTCTACACACATAATATTTCATTATATGACCATATTTACACCAAGGTTAACACATTTGACTAAGTCCTAGCTAGACTTAAGAAATGAAATTCCAAGCTTCAACATAGGATAATGAATGAGAGCAAACCTACTAAGGCCATATGGTATCTAAACCCTTTGTAATATCATTTTATACCTTCTTCATCAAAGGAGCCACCAAAATTATACCAAGATTAACCTCCTCAAACATAGGTGCAAATAAAAGAGAGGACATTTGAAGAAAGACCAGCAGAAGGCCCCTCATCTTTAACCCCACCTCAAAGGACACCTTCTATATTAGAACACCTAGATATGATAGCTTTAGAACTAGGAAAGGCTCTAGAAGATGCCCTCAAGGTTATGGTAGAGGCATGTGGTTTAAAGGAAGAGGATAAGATAGATGAAGATCCATGGGTACAAGCAAGGGAGGTTGAGGAAACTCCAATTAAAGCATAGGTAGAAGAACCCAGGGGAACTGAGACTAAAAAGGGGAAAGAAATTAATTTAGACTTAGTCCCCATCTAACCTCCATAGAATAAAATGGAATTAGAAATAGCCATTTTCACTAGGCCCTCTAAGAGACTCAGGATAGTGTTGACTCACCCAAATAGTGAGATCAACTTATTTAGTGATGAATTCACAATTCATGGGCTAGTCAACCCTAACTAGTTTATACATGGGAAACTTCAACAGGTTCCATCCAAGTCCCACTCATGGGCACTCACCATTACCATGAACATTGACATCCGTGATGGCATAAAACCATTGATCAAAGATCTCATGAAGGAGTAGAAGGAGAGAATAATTATTGAATCTACCAATGAAAGTGGAAAAAGAATAAATGACCTTGAGTTGTCAAGTGGTATTGGGATTGAAATCCACAAGGTACCAAAATTCATATAACCTATAACAACTGTGAAGTTTAACCTAGATACAATTGGGATGGAAAGAATAATTAATAGTAAAGCGATTATAGGGATAAAGGATTTTACACTCCAAAATGTGGAACCTTTTTAAGGATTAACTCTAGTTGTAGGGTCAGAGCTTAGTGAACATCCCATTTACCATGAAGATGTAGAGATCCTTGTTTAGGATCCATTAACTCAATCTATGGCTAGTATAAGGGGTATGAAGCAATAGATTGCTAATCTTAAGAAAGAAAAGCAAAACTTGGAAACCCAAGCCATCTTATAAATACCAAATGAGATGATAAGATGCTATAAGAATCATATTTTGACATGTTTGAGGCCTTCAAATCCATGAAGTTCAGGTAGGGTACCCTGACACACAAAGTAGATGTGGCTAAAGCATTAATTATTAAATGGTAGATTGCTAAAAACTAAATAGATGAATTAATCAACATCCTAGTAGAGAATAATATCCAAAAATTCAACACATTTAGTTTGGGACACCTACGCATAGCCTTAGGAATGATGATAGAAAAGGTCCATAACATCAATGAATGGTTCAAATGGATAAAAAAACTCTTAGAGGAAGATGGACACTTAATGGGCATAATTGAGAAGCTTATGAGCACCTTATTAGTAGAGTCTTCACAACCTACAACTATTGGGTTGATTGGAGTTGAAGAATTCAAAAAAAGGGCATTGGTAAACATATAGGATATCTAGAGAAGAAGTAAATCCCAGTCTACCAATGAAAATAGGAAGGTCTTAGATTTCATCTTCAATGTAGGGAAACACATATTGAAAGCCAAAAGCATAAGGGAAGTCACAACAGTCAATGATAAAGAGTTGAACATGATAGAAAATTAGGAAGAGGAATGCCTAATGAAGCCCATAGTGGATTTGTACCTAATTAAAGAGAAATATGCTAGGCTAAAGGCATTCTTCAATAATGAACACAAGGGAACCCACTAGTCTAATAGTTTATTCTATTATATAAATTTTTTTAACATTCTTAGATGATAGAACATTCTTTTGTCAAAGCATATACTAGTCTATTAGGATATTGCTTATAGGTCATTCCTGCATATGAAGCATGTACTCCAGAACATTTTTGTAAAGGATAGTTGTCCTAAGTTTATACAAGTAAATGATAGGTGTACAACCTGAAGTCTCTTATATAAGGTAGTACTACCATCTTTTTAAAAGAGGATGGATTTTGAGAAAATTGTATACTAAAATCAACTAATATAGCTAAAGAATTATGCAAAGATTGTTTGTATGGTTATATTAGTGGTTACTATTATCTCTCAATTATGTGATAATGTCTTAGATTTTAATAGTTCTTTAAATATTGGACTAAAATTTTGTCATGAGGTTGATAATTTATGATATGCTAGATTAGCTAAAAAGATCTTAAGTTTACTTCATTTTAATTTCTCTAGATTTGGATGTGCTTATGTTATTCAAGTCATAATAGTAAACCTTAAAATTAAATTTGGTTCTCACTTACGATCTTCATATTTCCCTTGATTCTTGCCTAGTTTGCGATGGAATTTGAGTCTACACTATTTTGCATCATTAACTTGTTTAATGCATGTTCAATCTAATTGGAACTTTGTCATGATATATAACATATAATATTGCAATCATATTTCTCTTTCTACCCTACTTATCCTTTTTCTATTTTTTTAACCAAGATCACTTTAGTTAAAGCTCATTGTAAATATTCATCTAGACTAGTCAGTAGTTAAAATATTTGATCATAAACATCATAAATCAAAAAAGGTACAGGACCAAGGTGGTTCCCAACCATCTAATCAAATAAATATTATGGATAGCTCTTACATACTCTACTTCTATTCCACCACAGACAATCCAAAATTGTCACAAACTGTAACTTATGCCATGGATTCCTAAAATCCTAAAATGAGAAGTGTTTTTCAACATTGAGAACATCTGTGAAGCAATCAGAAGCATTAATAGGTAACTATCTCCAAATTCCCACAAGAGGTTAGCTCTCATATTTCTATCCCATTTCAAACCATGAATTAAGGCCTCATATTATGGTACATTATTAGAGAATCCATACTAAAATTTTATATCAACATAGTAATTTTTATGGGAGGGTGAAATAAGCATCATAATAGATCCTATGCCATGTTCATTATTTGATCCATCAAAATAGAGTTTCCATAAATTATCATTTAGCTCAACTTATTTGTCTAGAGCTAGAATTTGTGCACCATCTTCATGCAAACAATAAACTCCAAGTCATTATTATATCAGCTTGTAAGGATCATGATCATGAATATTAGTATCTCATTAATCAAGAAACAAATTAGTAATTCCATAAAGAGATGATTTTGACTCAACCTCGTTAGTTTTCTGTACTTCATCTGAGATGACATAATTATCATTAAAAACACTAGGCATGTATGGTTCTAGATGAAAATGAGAAATAGGATTTGAATGAATTCTAACTTTAGTTCCATACCTTGTTATAAACATGAGGTATGTATAATAAACTAAAATATATCCACCTATCTTCAAAGTGAAGGCACATGATAAGTATATATACAAATATGGAGGAAGATCCACCACCACCACATCTTGCAGGATGGTCACATTTGGGAATGCATGAGGTGTTATTTTTAGATTCTTGATTATACCCACTATATTTTTTAGATATCCATAAATTTTAAATACACCATTATTTTTTGGCTCATACACCAAACCCAACTTATCTACAATTTATTTAGGCATTAGTGTACTAATTGCCCCATTGTCAGCCATGCAATTATGAACTAGTGTGTTGCCCACCATTAAAAAAAGATAAAAAAGAGGTTTATTAATTGGTTTCGAATCATATTTATTGACCTTTACCAATTTATATAATTTTTGAACTTGTTACTTCACTTGCTGGTCTAAATTTTCTAGAACCACACTTTCCTTCTCTGTTGGTTTTACAGACAAACTAAGGCCTAACATCTCATGGATAAGGATATCCTTTTATCTTATGATTCCCAATGAATACCACATAGTCATGATGATTTTTTATTTATTAAAATGGTATATTACTATTAAGGATGATCCTTTCAAATTTGATTGCACCTTTTGAGAAATAGGATGCTCTTGTACTTGAGCCACTTGGTAAACCTTGCTTGCTTCCACATTCTAATTTTTATAACCTAAAGGGGAAAAAACCTAATCATTATTGCCTTTATAAACCATATTAATAACATTTGGAGCATGAATTACATATTTAATCTCATCTATAACCATTATCTTGGCTCTTATGATGAATGTAACCAAGTTGTTTGATTTTCTAAGCTCACCAATCTGATTTACTACCACATGATCATTGACTTGCCAATTTACCAAGGTTGCATTGGGTTGAAATTTTAAATGATTAGCTTCCCCTTATTGTATCATATCTTATTTGTGTTGTCTTCCTTGAATAAAGTCTTCCTCTTGTGTCATTTGAATAATTTCCATTTTTTGTGTCACTAAAGCTTAATTTTGCACATCATTGGTGTTATAAGGCTGGCAACTTGAGTCTCACATCAAGTTATTTTGTATTGGTATAATGAATTTGGATGTGGAAGGAACATTGGGGTCAATTATAGCATATGATTTAGATTGTGTAATGACTCCTTAAGCTTGTTATGGAGGAATATTATATAAGGCCTTGGTGGGGAGGTCTTTATTTTCTATATGGATGACATCTAGGATTATAAGGTATTTGAGATGGCCTATTGGATTGATATTGTTGCCTCTTTAGTTGAACTATCTAATTGCTAAAATTTTGTAGCATACCTTTTAGTTCACCAACATCACTAGATTGACTAAGAGGATCTTGAATTTGACTTTAAGGGGATGAAATTGGTGTTATTGATGGAGATTGAGGAGGTGGAGTAGCCTATGTTTCTAGGTAAAATGGCATTAGAGGCCTAGGTGTAATTTTACCAGCCTAAATTAGACCATTTTTTGTTATAATGGAAATATCATAGGCATTTAGGAGTGTCTTACCACTCGTAAACTAAATCATAACTAAAATATAAGAATTGGAGGCTCTCAAGAAGTATAGGAAATCATAATCAGGAGTTGGCCTTATCATAGGAGGTATTATATCCCATGTTTTCTAAAAAAAAAAGGTTGAAATCAGTCATAAATTCATGTGGTGCTCTCTTGATGGTAGTGAGATTCTTGATGAGAGATAAATGGATTGATTTAACTTTAAATTGTCTATAGAATACTTCACCTAAATCATCCCAAGTGGCAAAGTATTTTAGGGTAAGGTTAATATACCATTTTAATGCCTTTGTCTTGAAGGATGCAACAATAAAATGGATGCTAACATTCTCTTGGGTAACATGGTGGAATGAACACAAGTTGAACACATATTTGATATGTTGTATTGGTGTAGTTTGATCCTCACCTCTGAAAAATCATAGGATTTTAAAGTTGAGGCTGGGATATCATCATATTAGGAAAAAATGAGAGTACTTTAATCATTGAAAGGGACAAATACTTGGTTCTCAGGCACAACCATGTTGATAGTGGGATTTGACATTGTAGTGGTTGGCACAATAAGCTGATTTGGTTACTAAAATAACCTCCTAGGATATGGATTTGTTATTTAAAACCTTTTTATTTTATTTGAATGTAAAGGTAATTCATCAAACTCAAAATTAATACCTCTACTTGAAAACCTCTTAGTGATCTTTCATATAAAACTAGTATTTGTCTTCTACCAAAAAGTTTACAACTTAAAGAATCACCTAGTACAGGAATGATAAATGTTATCTACTACTACAAATGTCTTTTTCCAACTCTAATATTCAAATAAACTATGGAATAGTCCCATTGAGTATGCCAAAAAATGTTATCATTCAGGAGTGCACCCTTGTGCAAATGTGTGCTTATTCTCACTCCTATTGACACAATGTAAACTCTCCAAGGTGTGGGTCAATTTATATTGGAGATAATATCCAAATTAAGATATGGTTCCCCTTGTACACTCACCTACTACACTCTAAACTCTATAATTTAGTGATTTCTTGACTAGGAAAAGGGTAAATAGAACAATACTCAAACTAAAATTGAACATGAAAATAAACAAAACTGGGAGTGATGCACCAATGTTATATCTAATTATTCCTATACTTGATACACTTGGGAAGCTAGATAAATTTCATTCATTCACTTCATCTTCTTTTAATGACTCTTACATCAACATTTCATATAAAGTTCTTGATAAATATTCACACTAGTATGGAAGGAATGCATAGTGGTTGAATTCACTTAAAAATTAGGTAAAAATCAGACTTAGAAACTTTATATGACTTGAAATAATTCTTATATTCTAACTAAATGTGAAAAATATAAATATAAACATAGGAAAATCAATCATTCACTAATTTATATCAATGAATATGAGGCACACACTTCATAAACAACTTGAAAATGAAGGAAAATTAGCTTCTTATTGATTCAAAGGTGATGTAGTACAAAATTTTGTTAGGTTTTATGCATATAAAAAATAATAATCATCTATTATTTCAAAAAAATGAACATACATATAAAAAATGGAGTTAGGAAAGAGGAGACAAAGTAGCCCCAAACTAAGGATGAGTCATCATGCTTAGTCATATTTTTCTTTTCCTTTCTCAACCATTTTTTATTATCTAAATTACATGTTTATTCTTTAAAATCCTACTTATTACATTCTATATTTTAGATTATTTCTCTTGTAAAATGGTGTATGAGTGAGAGATAGGATTGTTTGAATGCATTGAAGAAGTCTTAGGTCCTCATTCATGACCTATCTTGAAGGGAATCGATCTCCTTGCATGCCTTAATGGTCTTTAATTATTTAAGAGGTATTGATCATCTTAATTTAATAATTTTAAAAAAATCATTAAAATTCTTTGATACTCTCCATATTTTTATTGAGTGGCTTTAACTATCCTCCTTATCTCTTGGAGTTTGACCCACTTATGTATTTATATTCTTATTTGCATGTTTTTCTTTCTCAACTTACTCAAATAGATCCAAAGTGGAATAGAAGCAAGTTGTTTGCATATTTATATTTATCACTAATTATTGTCTATGAATATAAGCCTTTAGGGCTTGTCAAGTCTTCAACTAACCCCTTCATTCTAGTATGATGTCTCTCTACATGATAAGGATGTTTGAATGCTTCTTTATGTTGATTTGACTTTTTATTCATGACCTTGGATTAGTAGAGAGAGCAAAGGTCATCTTGAGGTTTTTAAAGGATAATTACACCCTTGAATATTTTTTAAAACAAACTCTTTACCTCTTTTTTTTCTCCAAATGGCAAAGAACACAAGTGATTAACTTGGCAAGGTTTATTGAATATGTTTATGCATTGGTGGAGTTTTTTGATAGGTTTGGACTCTTATTCCTATAAATTGGTGTAGGGAATGGATTTATGTATTATTTTTTGTTTTCCTCATGAAATATACTTGATGAGAGTGCATTTTATGATGAACAATCATAGCACTCTATATTGATCTTTCTTGGATATGTCTATCTTCTCCATCTTGAAAACTTGCCAAATGCACAATGAGAACCTTTAACATTATAAAATTGAATTATTTGAATAGAGTGTGGGTATAAGTATAATTATAAAATAAAAACCATTGTGGTACAAAACTTAAAAGAATTTTTTTCTCCAATCTCCACATACAAATTCTAAAAAAGCCCTTTTGTGCTTTCTAGGCCTCAAGAAACCCTAATTTCGATTTGGGGGTATAAAATGAGTTATAGGTATCAATATACACTATAATTATGATAATTGGATATGTATAAATGGTAAATACCTTTATAATTTTTAAAATCTTGAAAATACAACACTAAAAAAGTACTTGTTTGTTGCCTACAAGGTTGCCTAGAGATGTTTTTTAGTGATCTAATCCTATTTTGCATGAGTTTTAATTTTATAATTATGTGTTCAGAACTTAAAAATAATTATAAACCATATAATATCATTATATTCCCTTAAAAATATCTAAAACACTCATTTTACACTCCATCTCTAAGTAAATTACTTAAAAACCTTGATTTCCTTCATGATATAGACCTATGTTTTAACATTTTACCTCACATCAAGCGGTTTATGGATCTAAAAAAACATATAAACATTTAATAGAATCAAAAAAGACGTCCATGTCATTTTTTATGATATTTCATTTAGTAAAACTCAAGATATGCAGTTTTTAGTGCTTTCTAACTTGTATTTTCTCATTTATACATGATTGTAGGTCTGTATTTTGGCATTTTATTAAGTTTTATGATTCCTAAGGACATAATTAATTTTTAATTAGAACCTATATGATCCCATATAACCATTCCAACCATTTTATATCCTCAATCAATCACTTAAACCTCTTAGAAACCCCTTTTCTAAATGTCTCCCTTGCATTCTTGAAACCTTACAACCTGTACCTATACCTTTCACCATTATTTGCATTGAAAATTTTATTTAGGAAGGTTTATTAGGGTTATTTATTCCCCATAATAACTCACACAACTTTACATTTTCATCAAATATCTCAATTATGTAATCATATTTCCTAAAACTGAGTTATTGTGGTTTTAAAGCACTTTTTCTTTTAGCAATGGTTCATAAAGTTAAGCCATGTAACCTGAAAATAATTCATCAAATATCAATGGAATATGGGCACATATCTTCCCCTAATATAATTTTAACCAAATATTCTTCTCTTTTGTGAACCAAACATTTGAAAATAGCCCTTACTAGCATACAAAGAGCTCCACAGAGAAATGGAGGAAACTTCTACCATTTTTGGACCTATGAGCTATTATTGAGCATGGTTTTAGATTGATGAAGGCCATATGATGTTTTGGAGAGACTATTTAATTTTCAATCCATGAATTGAGTCTTCCAAAAAACCTATACATAATAAACCAAATGTGTGAAGCTACCTTTTTGCACTTTGAACCTCATTTGCACTTGTTCTATGCTTTGAAGATGTTTGATAGCAATCACAAATTAAAAATGTGTGAAAATTAAAATGATATTTAATATAATGATGATAACCTATAATTGGTCCCCTATCATTTTAAATGACTTAAAATGACCTTTAAGATAATGAACTTGACTCATTTCATAAGACATTACCAAAGGTTTTGATAGACTTTACAAGAAACAAGTTAGATTCACTTTACCTTTACTTTTGAAAAGTTATCTTAATTTCTCCAAAAAAATTTATAGACCACTAACCAAAACTAGATGACCTCAAATTTGTTTTGTACATACCCTTGACCAATGGTGGTAAAATTTACTAAAAATAATTTCTCTAACATAATAGTTTAGGTACGGGAAGGATAGACTTAGCCAAGGGTGTATGTTAACATCATATTGATACTAATGAAATTTTAGTTTTCCTAGTTTACTTCAATTCCAAATAATCTATTAAATATTAGTGCCTCATATTCAGGGAATATAATTTTGTCATGTTTGAATCTTGGGGGACTAAAAACCATTTATACAGTCACATCACCATTTAGCTTAAAATGAATTAGAATTATCTTAATACATTAGATAATATAATTTAATAAATTTTCCTTGTGTTCCCAAGGGTTGAAACCTAGGCTCTAATACCATATGTCATATCCTTAGAATTTCAAACTTAAATTTTTTGAACAGTTAAGGATATCAATACTAATTTTCCACATGAGAATAATTAAATCCGTCAAGCATTCATTTTAAGTTCTCCATATTTAGGATATTTTTTTTCACATCCACAAATACTAATCCATGCCTAAGATGAGCTTATCTATAGCCATAGGTCCTTAAGCATTCATTTTAAGTTCTCCATATTTAGGAATTGTTTTCATAGATACAAATACTAATCCATGCCTAAGATGAATTTATCTATAACCATAGGTCCTTAAGCATTCATTTTAAGGTCTCCATCTTTAGGATTTTTTTTTCATAGACACAAATACTAATCCATACCTAATATTAGATTATATATATCCATATTTGATTTCAAGGTCATCAAGAATAATTCACGTAGTTTATGAGAAAATAAATCATGCAGAATAAACATATCTCAATAATGTCTTCATAGTTATTGATATTGAAACTAGGTAATTTAATGTATGTCTTGAGTGGATAGTAGCAAGGCAAAAAAATCTCCATATTGAGAAGATGTACCTATTTCAATGTAAATCCAAATAATTTACAATAGTCATTGCATATTATACCAAGGATGATTTTGGTTTTGAAATTTACTAAGAGTAATTTTAACCCTTAAAATAGATTTTATGAGAATTTAAGCTTATTTATTTCCCACATCAATGTTTTATTCATGTAATTTTCATAGGAATACAAATAAATTAATAATATTCCATGCAATAAAGATTTACATAACCTTGGTTTAGTAACTTAGACCTCTCTTGGATCATAAAATCCAAATAAATTACATCAAGACTCAATTCCATTAGTAATTTTAAATCAAATACTTCACACATAAATTTAATCATGCATATCAGATCTCAAACCCTTAATATTTAAAAGGAAACATACCATTAGGGTAAATAAAACCATTTTAGTAACATCTAGATTTGTGATATAATGCATACGCAAGTTCATGTTGATACATGCTTACATTAAGGAATTTAGTATCATTAAATGGCTATGGAAAGAAATTTTAAAATAACCACACTAAGTGTTTAAACCAAACTAAAATAATTATAAGACTACGTAGACATCCATTAATTTACTATTAATCAAACATTAAAAAGGGATCAAGTAACCAAATATGCTAATATATAAGCGATCATCATATTCCCAAGTAAAACTACAAAAATAATTTTTTTGTAAGAAAATATAAATGCAACAAATGAGGTATAAAAAGCTCTCAAATACAATTCATATGAAATGGAAATGCTTTAAAATATCAAAAAAATTCTTCATAAAACCTTGATACAAAATCACTCAATATAACTCGTGCCTCAAAACTCCTTGACAATACTTCTAAACAATACTAAAAATTAAAAAAAAAAGTATAGATGGCTAATCAAACTAGGACAAGTACTAGACTAATAATGACCCAAAAAAATTCATTGTATATTCAATCCATTCATGGTAGGTTATTCATTTATTTATTTTTATAAACACATCATGGTGTTTGGAGTCTTTTCAATATTCCTTGACAAGGATGTCATGTATTATTCATCAATTGAGTAATTATTCCCTCTTTTCATCTAGACCAATCATAATTACCATACAATGTAAGAATCCATAATAAACTCATACATGACATTGATTTATTTAATACCTCACAATCATATTATTGACAGTCATTAGGATAAGAACTCACACTTCTACCAAAATACACAACAATAAGAGGGAAAAGAAAGGGAGCAGTTTCATTCCCTCTTTGAGAGCTAAAAACACTTTAGTCCTCCTAATAATGCATAATACTATAGTGTAAATATTTTGTATAATAAAGTATATATTCCTCTACAAGAATCATACCATGAAATTTAAGTTATAAAAAAATAATATTGTGTCCTCTAATATTCAACTAAAGGAATGAATATCAATTTAAAACTCAACTCTTTACTTTATCTGTATGCCAACTAGATGCAAGAACATAACCAATTTTACACATAGTTGAAGGAAGGTTATTATGGTTTTCACAAATAAAAATGACATCCATTAGAATTCATTCTCAAATATATACAAACCCATAGAGAGATAAATTCCATAAAAATGAACCATGTTTACACACATACCAATAAAATATATGGAAAATGACATGACATAACTTTAATAATAAATATAAATTTGAATTAATGTGCACAAAAATAATTTATAATAACTTTTAAGATAAATCACAACTTTAAATATTTATCAACATGGATCATAAAAATTAATCCAAAAAAGGGATAGATAACTGAAAGGTGCAGATGTTGATCTACATTTTACCTAAAACACCAATTTATGGAGACACAGAAAAGCCAAGTAAAATTTCCCTTCAGTTTTATTCTAACACTTCTTTTAATATAGAGGATTATTTATTATTCTAAATATAACCAAAATAATAATAAAATTTGGTATTACCCTTGTTCTAATGTTGAATTATTTATAGCCCAAAATAATAATAACACATATAACTATTTTGAAAACATAGGAACATCTCATCAAAAAGAGATTTGATTGGAATGAAATACTAATCTAGAAAAACCTTCATGTGTAACCAAATGTAGTTCAGAGCATTTAATTGAATGGTTTACCAAAGTAAAGAGATATAATATATTAATTTCACTAAGATAAAAAAAAATTCAAAACATTAACATACAAGGCACATTTCCCTATTGAAAGGAAATGTGTTTGAGCTAAATAACCTAGGACACAGACATTTTTGTCATGCAGGGGTAGAATAAAAAATTCAAGTTTCTCTAGTGTCCCATTTAATATTATTTTAAATTCACATCGGCTAAGTTTTATATGAATGGTTTTAGGATAAAGAATAAAAAATTTCACCATTTATATTTTAAATATAACGTTCATTATGTTATTTTAAAGGTAATGAAAACAACACACATAACTATTATGGTTGTTATTCAAATGTACAAGTCATCTAAGAATATAATCTAACATAGATAAATAGTTTTATGTAATTGACAAATTCAGTTGAATAATTTTGATTCGAGAAACAATTCAGATGACAATTTGGGTGACAGTTCTATGCCAATTGATGATAGAACTTCTGGGAGCCATAACTTTTGCACCATAGCTCCAACTGACTCCCCATTTGAACCATTGGAAAGCCAATAATGAGGATACCATGGTGAGATGGAATATATCTTTTATAGGTGGGTTTTAACCCCCTAAAACCCAATGTAAGTACCCTAAATTTCAATTCTAGTAGTGCAGTCTAAAAATAGTAATTTCTTAAATTTTGTATTGATGTAAATCATGGAAGTCAAACCACTTAATCTCCCTCAAGATTGGTGACCTTCCACATCCTCCTCCTACCTTAAAAATGTGTATAAATTAATATTAACTTAAATGGAAATCAAACATCTCTTCCCAGAGATAAGTATATGGTTGTATTTGTAATCTTGAGTAATAAAACATCTCTTCTTAGATATATCATTGTTACTATGTTATTTTTGTGTTCTTGAAATATCTGTCAATCAAAACTTCTAATTTTTTGATCAAATTTATTTAACATATATGAAATATAATTAAAGGAACAAATAATAACTATTAAGTACAGGTCTAATAATTCCTCAAGTATAGCCCAAAACTTATTTAACAAGGTTCTAAATCCATATTATAGTTTTTCATTGCCAAGAGAAAAACAACAAGAAGAGTTCCATTTGAAACTAAATAATTTTAAATAATCAATATGTGTCCTCCTTAACCTGATTAAATGAGGGACAATTAGATCAAATGACCCTGCTACAAACATTCCTCCATAAGTGAAAGCAAAGAATCAATCATAAGTTCTTTAAGTGTTGTAAGCCTATATTTAATACTTCTTAGAGAAATGGTTTCATATCATCCAAGGGTCATAGGAATATGTGTGTGTGTGTGTGTGTGTGTGTGTGTGTGTATATATATATATAATGTATGTATGTATGTATCTATGTATATGTAAATATATATATATATATATATATGTATGTATGTATGTATGTATGTATGTATGTATGTATGTATGTATATGTATGTATATATATATATATATATATGTATGTATGTATATGTATGTGTGTGTGTATATATATATATATATATATATATATATATATATATATATATATATATGTATGTATGTATGTGTGTGTGTGTGTGTGTGTGTGTGTGTATATATATATATATATATATATATATATAAAGCATTACACTTCTTATGACTTCAAAAAATACTAAACTCTTGTTCTAAAATAAGAAAAAAAAACAAAGTGAAGTCAGTAAACATTAGAAAAAGTATACTCTCCTAAACTCTATTACACCTAGCTAAGAGTATTAATTGATATAGATTAGAATCATAAACATTTGTAACATGTAATAATATAGAATATAATAATTCATAACATGATAATAAACATTTTCCATAATTTTCATACTTCTATAGTATCTAAGTCTTTTATTGAACAAAAATAAATAAAGGAAGAGAGATGCACTTTTTATCAACAATAAAAATAAAAAGTTCATTAAAACTCAACAAATAATGGTCACCATATTTAAGATAGTTAAAAAATAATAATAATAGAACCCATATAATAAAATTTCACCACTGATTATCCCATAACAACCATGGTAAACTCAATATTAATCATACTTCTATTTATTAATTTCTACACCAAATATTGGTTTTTCAACAACAACAAGAATAAGGTAAAAACAAAAATTATAGTTCTATAAAATGAGTAAATCATCATGATTATACAAGCCATAATCAAACATTTTAAATAAAATAATTTAGTGTAATTTACCACCCAATGCACCTTTTATTTATGGAATAATTATCTTTAACACCCTTTTTGTAAGAGTAATAACACAAGGTTTAATAAATATTTTTCAACTAGATAGGGTCTCCTTATAAAATGGACCAAATATTTTTAAGCAACCATTATGGGTGTTTTCTTTGTATTAAAATCTTTTGCTTCCAAAAAGGCCAACTAATAATATCTAGCATTTTAGTATTAATTCTTTTGACTTACCTTATATAAGGTTTCATATAGATTATTGGGGTTATGATGACCTAGTATAATTATGATAAGTTAAACACCTAATTCATAAAATTATTTCTGAGACATACGTAAATATAGAATATTAATTTCCTTATAATCATAAACCCCTTTTTCAATATATTATCATATTTGCATAAAATCTACTAGGAGCTCAGATAAGGCATTGATGGTAACCCTTAAATCTTATTCTTTGTGCACATATATTTATTTTTATTCCACATCCATGTGTTTACACATGTATACTCAAAGAAGAAACACTAACTAATAAGGTACCAAAGTAAAACAACAATCTTAGAATAATGGGTTAGAGTTTAGAAGAAGATACTGGCTAGGGATAATAATGGCTCCACCTCATCCTTTAATTCTTATATCTCTCTAATTCCTTGTACCATTTTATATGTCTTATTCTACATTAAAATACCGTTTAAAACCATATAAATATGCCTTAAGAGAGGATCTTACTTAATGTTGGCACTCTAGGTGCAAAGAATTAGGAAATCATAATACCTGCTTAATGATACTCACACATAAACATAGTTCTTATTACCAATATTTTAATCTTACACTTCCTTTGAGATTCTCATCAATCCCTAAAATCTTATTATTACTTAGAAGTTAAGGTCAAAGGCTCAACTAATATTTTCATGGTTAAAAGAATAATTAAATGAGCATATAATTTGACCTAATCCAAGTCTAAATATCATGTTAAATAGAAAGTATTAACCCATGACATTAATTAATGTCTTAATCAAAATGATTAACTAGTACTTTATTGACTTAAATCGAAGTCTAAGGTCCTATTCCAAGGTTTACTCAAATAATTTTCAAAAAACCTTTACAAAACATTTAATGGGATTTAATCAAAGCTTTAACCAAGTGAAAAAAAATAAAAAATTACCAAATCTGATAAAATACCCTAATAAAATACCCCAAGGCTAATGTCAAACAATATAAGGTTAAATGCATGATACATATAATGCCTTAAACACTTTTCATCATCTTTGCATTTTATGATTTATGTTTTCACAAAGGTGTAAGAACTTATTTAAATATGAATACAACCTAGCTCATCCATTCTAGGCATGGTTTTAGCCTTGGTGTCTCAAGGGACATGACACAATATTTAGTCACTAAAAATGATATGGATGATTTATAGGTTCTAAAAATTACTTGCAGTGAAATAAATTAAGAATGGTATAGTGCCATATATAAGATTCTATATAGATATATTTTTTTAGAGAATGATACATAGGATTATAAATGTAAATTTTAGCAAAAAATAATAATTACGTACTCATTAGGGGGTCTATATGTAATAGGTCACTATATAGACAATTAACTTGATGACTCAATTATTAAGAGCCTAAATAAACTTTACTTGAGGTATATAATAGTGAATGTGAAGGTCATTTCAATGGAAAAATTATGTCTTATAAACTTTTATGCCAAGGATATTATTGGTCCACAATGGGATAAGACTATCATGAAAGTGATAAATTATTATAAAAATGTTATAAACATAGTAATTTAAATCATGTGCTGTCACATAGTCTACAACATATTATTTTACCATGGCCATTTCCTATTTGGGGTTTTGACTTGATTTGAAAAAATAAATCCAAAATCAATAAAATGGCATAAATTTATCATTACTACTATAGATTCTTCTACCAAATGAGTAGAGGATATACCATTAAAATAATCCACATTAGAATATATATTTAAATTATTGATGATAAATATCATTTCATGATTTGG
The DNA here is from genome assembly GCA_037957365.1 of Torreya grandis. NCBI lineage: Eukaryota > Viridiplantae > Streptophyta > Pinopsida > Cupressales > Taxaceae > Torreya > Torreya grandis. The sequence goes on from JARHVA010001231.1 coordinate 2,008,275, forward strand.
ACTACCTTCAACTCTTTTAACAAGTAATGGATTATCTTTCAAAAATAGAGTAATTAAGAGATTTTGTGCTAAATATAATATTGTCACAATTTATCTACTCCTTTGTCCATAATTAAATATACAATATAAATCAATTGATAAAACAATAACTAAAATATTAACTAAGACAATTTTTAAACAAGATGAATATTTATACACTATGGGCATATTGCACAAGTACTCATACACCCACAAAAGCCATGCCTTATTCTCTAGTTTATGGAACATAATATATTTTACCCTTGGAACTAGAGATACCATATTTTTGGGTCTCCTTAAAATAAATTACCAAAGAAAATGAATACTAGGAAAATGGTTCCATGATTTAGAGATGTGTGATGATAAAATAGTACAAGATATTGAACACCTTAAGGTCTATCAGGATCATATCAAATGTGTACATGAAAAGATGATCAAAATTTTAGAATTTAAAGTGGGTGACATAGTTATAAAATAGAATAATAAGAATAATAATTCAAATATGGAGAACCAAGGCAAAACTTAAGCCCAATTGGTTGGGGCCATCATGGTAATAGAAAAGGTGGGAATATGAGCCTATAGTTTGGTTACACTTGAGGGAAAACCTATGATAAACCCTATGAACATCATGCACTTGCATCGATATTATAAATAATATTTAATTTAAATAAATTATAAAATATAAAAAATCAAAAAACCAAGAAAATATAAAAATATTCAAATAATATAAAACTAAAAAATTAGGACCCTAGAATGACATGAATTACTACATTACATTATTTTCATATGTTATTCATCATATGTTTGATACATGGCATATTATTTTAATTTTTCATACACATATGCATCTCATGAGGTACATGAGTGTGAAGTAGGATATAAAAATCATACATGGACATGTAGATGTTAGAAATTTCATATACTTAGGGGCCATGCTAATGTTAGAGGCATCTACTTCTATAGGTTACATTATTAAAAGTTATATCTACCTAAGACGTCTTAACCATATTGAGATACATAGAGTTATTACCCATTCCAAGTGCTAAATAATTATTTATTACATAATGATACATGGATCTATTATTTATTATGCTATTATATTGACATATATGGATAATGTAGACTATTTTTTCAATTGTTCTATGATTCATCGATGTTGGTAGTTTGCATGATAGGCAAGTTATTATTATCCATTTTGTGTGGACTTTAGGTCTTATTTTTGTCTCCTTAAAATTATTTGTTGAGGAAGTTTTCCCCCTTTATTTTTGGCTCCTTAGACTTTATTTTTAGTAACATATTTATGTCCTTTGTATGCATCCCCTTGTCCTTATGTGTGCTATTTTGTGACATTACATGTTGATCTTGTTGACCTTGTTTTATTTCCATGTTTGAAGGTGTTGTGACCCATATAATTCATCTCCCATATGTGTTTTGTGTCATGATTCACATCATGCACTTCCTTCATACATATTCATTTTTATCAACAATTACTAATTATGTTTTATAAACACACATATTTTTACATATCACTTATATGACCTTACATTCCATATGTTACATACATGCCTTGATGATACACACATTAATATGATGACATAGTCTCCAAATGTTGATATTATTTTACGTGATATTATATTTATACATAACATGATACAATACACCTCTCTTTTGTGATGATTGACTTACAGGATCCATCCCTCACCTCAAAATGGGGGAATATTAGTCAGTTTTGTTATACATACTAAATAATTCATAAACATAGTTGGGTATAGTATATAAATTTTAAGGTTCTAATATGATTTAGATATCATATTGAGATAATTATTTTCAATATTTATATTTATTTTATGGGCTTATGTAGAGAAATAGTAATCTAATTTACACTCCATGATTGAATTTTTTTATATTGGTACAAATTTAGATAAATTTAGGGGAATGTATAGGGTATATGTAATCCATTTTACAAAACATATTTATTTGTACATTATGAAGGTTCATGAACACATATACTATTTCAAATTTAACTAGGGATGATGCTAGTTCATACACATTATGATAGGTTTTAGTTGGTATCGATTCAATGAACCATGATGTAAGTTTATGCACATTTACACATTTGAACCTTTGTAGTTGTTTATAAATAATTTTAAAATTTTTAGTATATGATTATTTATACAATGGTATATTAGTGATTATTTAGCTAATGTATGTTTAGGTTTAGTGGCATTCAATGGTCATGGAATTATCCATCGTGAACCCATTATATTTTTTCATTGTATCATTTTGGGGTTACAATATGAATACTTGATTAGTTAAATATGGTTTGGGAGAATTTTTATTTCAATCCATGGCCCTTGCCTTAGTCAAATTTCAACTTTTGGAATAATCACCCTTAGTTTGTCTATGTAATCTAATGATTTGACAAGGAATCATCATCTCTAATAAGTTATAGAGAAACATGATTTACACAAATATAAGTGTATTCCTTCCTTGGTATTTAAAGTTTCAAGTTTCATTCCATGGCAATTAACTACTAAATTTTTGTTTCAAAATTTTATTTGAGAAGCTTGCATATTTAGATCCTTCTCCCAAAGTCAAAGTGTGTTTTACACTCTCAGTTATATCTTTATCCTTTTATTGTAGTATTTTAATTACATTTTAATACTTGTAGACACCCAAATTTGGCACAACACTTGTTTTTAATGTGTTTTTAATTATTTTATTTATATATATCTTAGTTTATGAATAAACACTTAATGTTGCACATTTATTACACTTTATGGTTTTAATTATATTATTCACTTTTTATTATATTATTATATTATTTTATTATCTTTACCCATTTAATTTATGAGCCCTTATGACTTGATTAACACCTCCTTAAATATTTGAAGTTTCTTAACGCCTCTTTAAGTCTTTAAAGTTTCTTAACTCATCTTCAAGTCATTTTAATTAATTTTTAGTTGGCCCCTTGTGCACACCATTAATTTTAATTCAAATTATAATAATACCTATATAAACAAGGTTATTATAATAAAATTGATACAATAATAAGAACTATCATATTTTAAAATCATTCACACACTTTTAAGATCATATTTCAAGCATCACATTTGCTTACACTAATTGCTAAAGCTATATGTTGAAGTACTATTTAATTTGGATGGTTGTGCCAAGGGTGAACTAGGAGAAGAAGCATCTATATTTTTATGATATATACATACCTTGAAGGGATAAATACATAATATTTAGGAATTTTGGATATTTATGAAACATTTAAATTTATTTTATGAGGATAGGTTAATAACTATCATCATCCCCATTTTACCCCATTTATTATTTGATATCTATCTAGTGCAAGTGTAAGAAACTATAGTTTGGATATTGTGAAGGTTTTTAATGTATTGAGGGATTGAAAATTAGCCTTGATTTAATCTAAAAGTGAAGTGATGTATCAAATAATTTATCTAAGAATAACTATAGACACCTTATTCTGGCCACAACTGGCTTCCAATCAGACTTTAGATTGATTTTAAATAGTATAGATTAAGTCTAGGAATCACTAAACATCTAAATTTAATTTGCACATAGGACATTGGTTCTCAAGATTGTGTTGAGGAATCCTATTTGGGGTATTATCCTATATGCAATAGTAACCTCTTACAAATTCATCTCCAGTCACCCTATGACCTAGTAATTGGTAGTTTGGCCTTTGGACACAATAAGTGAGGCACTTGAACAATTCCTAAAGTGCTAAAATACTAAGCATAATGAATCAAATAATTAAACATAATTAAAATTTTAAGTTAATTTTCCATGTGCAATTGGTAAAAACATTTTAAAAAAATAAAAATTCAATAAAAATGAGGTCAAGATGACATCATCATCCTTAAAGTCAAGGAATTGAAAATATCTTCCTAAAAGCCTTAAATGTAGGAATGAAGAGCCATGCATAATTAATGGGATATCTATCCAAAATATTAATTAAATTTACCCTCCTTAAATCAACTAGGGTTAAACTCAACTCCCCTAGGGTTAGTTTGAACTCAACCATGGTTAATTCTAACCTAACTAGACTCGAGTTAGAGTTAACTTTGGAGGATATAAATACAAGGCCTCACCCATTGATGCATACTATTTTTATGTGAAATGTTATTTTGCCAAAATACCTCCAAAAATATTCATTTTAGTGTTACCATGCCCATTTTCTAAGCCAAGCGAAGCCAAAGCCAACCAACATTACCAAGGTGACAAGGAGAAGTGGAGTAATGGAGCTTCATTGAAAAATATTTCTTGATTCACGTATCCAAGCACATAATTCCATGGAAAAATCACAAAACTTGCTCTCATGAAAAGTAAAATATCTTATTTTACTTTCAACTTGTTAGTTATTTGTGTATTTCTCTAGCTCCTTGAGTGTCAAGGCTAGAGGTGTTAGTTTTTAGTGTACTCGTTTTGATTTGATTTATTAAATAACACTATACTAATATAATCTATATTACATTATTTGGTAACATAATAACATTCCTAATGGGATGCACACCCCAAAAAGTTATTCTTATTACCTTTTAGAACCTCTTGATAACATTTTTCATGCTCAAATTTTGACTTAATGAGCAAAAAAGTGAAAAATTGAAGCTCATGATTGAGACACAGGAAGATGCAGTTTTTCACCTATGAGATGAGACATTGCTCTATGGAGTTACATTATTTCACCTATAGTATTGCATCAGACATGCAATTTTTCACTGTGTAAATTCAATATTGTGTTGATAGGCTTTGTTTTCTTTGGACATGCATTATTGCACTTCCTACATACGTTATTTCACTTCCTACATGTGGTATTACCCTCATAATATGCATTATTGAACTAACCAAGTTTCTGTTGTAGGTAACATGTAGTTTTGACTTGTACATGAAGTATTGACCCTATGAAATGAGATTTATACTAACTTATGTAGTTTTATAGGGAAGTACAATATTGAAACTAGTAGATGCATTATTTACATTATGATATGTGGTTGTGCACTATTAAAGTTTTATATTCAATTAACTATCTATTTTTCAAGTGAAATGTGGTTTTGAAGGGTAAATGCATTATTATACTCAAAATATGAAATTTTTCTCTATATAAATGTGTTTTTATGCTAATAGTCTATTTTGTCTACTAAAGCGTATCTTTGAGCTAATAGTTGTGGTTTTGTAGAAATGTGATATTGCTCTATGAAGAAAAAGAGAAGAAACCTAAGAGCTAAAATTTATCTATTATTTACTCATTTGATTTTTATATTCTAAGCAAAATAACCCCCTAACACTTTTTTAAAGACCCAAAGGCCAAGGAAAAATGTTTTTAGCACTTTAAATCTTCAAAATAACATTTACATTTTATGTTTAAAAATCATCTTAGTCACTTTATTTTTGTTTTATTTTTTAAAGTTTAAAAATTAACAAGAAAATCCAATGGGATAAATTTCACATGATATTTCACTTGGGGATTTAAAAAAAACTCAAATTTTAGACTAAATGCTCTTAAAATCTTTTTTATTATTTGTTTGTTATGTGTTTTTACAAAATAGACTTAACACATATGATCTCCCCTTATCACCTTTAGGGAACCTGGGTGAATAAAATCACTTTATCCATTACTTTTATTTCTTAGTCCAAGAATAGAAAGAACATCGGTAAGGCACTCCCAAAGATCTGAGTGACTTGGGTGACCTTAAAATGACTTTAAAGTCTTTCTATATTTATTTCTTATATCTTGTCTTGTGGCCAGGATTTCATAACCTCCCCATAAGTTATTTAGGGACGTGTTGACCTAAGAATTCATATCTCAGAATCATTTCAACCCCACTCTATGGTGGGGTATACAAATTAATTTAGTGAATCACTGAGACAATATTTTGAGAAATTAAACTACCTCTATTAGTGACTATTCCCTTGAAACAATGGCCTAATATGGACATCAGACTACATGAAGCAATTGATAGATGTAGTGGTTGTAAAAAGGATAAGGCTTTTTTAAAACAAGCTAATTATCTTAGATCTAAATGACATGTTGTGACCTGATGGTAATCATACACATGGTACCATTTAGAACATGTGAAAATTATAGTTTATAGACAAACCCAACTTACCACATAAATAATGTTAATGTAGGGTAAGTATCCCAAAATTCCATACCACCATATGAACGCTTGAGAGATAAGGGGTCCTAAAAACCCTAATTTTCATGTGCATCTAAAATTTTAGATTAATAAATTATTTTCTCTTAAGTAGTATATAGATAGAATCTGATGATATGAAGGAACCTTACTAGGTTTTAGGAATAGGACGATACACTTAGGTACTTTTATGTATTTTCATTTTACTTGTATTATTTTGAGTTGAGAATCATATTTGTTTATCAGAACACATGAACAAATCATGGCCAAATCTATTCATGTTTATACACATTTTTTAGCCTATAAGACATGTTATGTTGTCTATTTGATGCCCCACTTTGCCTTAGACTTTTGTCAAAACATTTGTGTGTGTGTGTGTGTTGCATGTTTGAAAGGGGCATTATTACTCTACCCATTTCATTCCAAGTATTAGCCTTAGATTTTTTTTAAAAACCATTTGTCATACCTTTTAAGTAAGATAGCAGTGTTATGTTATTCATTTTGTTTAAAAAACCCTTTTCCTTGTGTCTAAATTAAGTTCAAAACCATGCATGCCTTTTGGTCTAGGATTGGTCTCATTATACCATTTGTATTGGTCTAAAATGTCTATCATTTAAGAAACAAAGTATTATAAACCAAGTTTGAAATTGGTCTTTAAAAGTTAAAACTCAAATGTTGATTGGTTTATGCTTATGCCTCACTTAATTTTTACTTAGACATTTACCTCTCAATTTTGGATTGTGCAACTTAGACTAATTCCTTGTTTGTTTTGAAGATATTTTGTGTCTAGATTTTTAGAGATAGTCACTTTCATGTGCCTTGTGTCTATTTTATTTCTTATAACTAAGATCAAATATATCTCTTCAAGTAAAACCTTAAGATTAATTAGTATACATTTCAGTCTTACTTGTCATTTGGGATTAAATTTATTACTCCTAATTCTTATTTTTTCCTACTTGGAATTGATTTTCCTAATTAGTTTATGGTGTGTGACTCAAGTCTAAATGTCTTTTACCAAGGATCAATTTTGTGTTTGAATTAAAATGTCTAGTTTGAGTCCAAGTGTTTTAAATGTGAGAGTATTTACCTTGCAAGTTTTTACCTTAGACCTAGTTTGTTCCAAGTCTAGATTTGTGCCTTGTTCCCAAAGACCTAGAATTTTTCATAGTTTTTATATTTGATTCATATCTTTTGAGTTTAGTTTTGTGACATGCTTCCAAAGACCTAACATTTTACCTTTTGTTTTTAGACTTAGTGTATTTTTAAGTCTAGCTTTGTGATGTGTTTTCAATGACATAGCATTTTACATTTCATTTTAGGCCTAGTTGTTTCAGGTCTAGCTTTGTGCCTTGTTCCCAAACACCTATAATTTTTCATAGTTTAGAGTTCATTTGTGCCATTTTGAGCCTAGATTTGTGCTTTGTTCCCAAATTACTAGTAACATTTCCTATTTTTAGACCTAGATTAGAGTTGTTTGAAACACTTTTACCAAGATTGGCATCTAGATTTACCATTTACTTGACCATTTTTGCAAGATATTTGACACTAGACCTTGAGGACATTTTATAGTCACTTTATTATTAACAATTTTGGAGAATAACTCCATTCCTAGGCCAAATTTAGACAAAGTTTGCCTTTTAGACCAAGTTTTTAGATATACCAAGTTTGGACCATTTGCCATTTAGAACTCATTTTAAGAGTTTATATAACTCTAGACATTCTCTTTGTAAAACATTAGTCATGGATTTGGATATGCCTCACTACACACATAGTAGAACCCTATACATAGCAAGATAAATAATTGGCCATTGTGTTTATTAAAATATACATAGCAAGATATCTTATCATCTAGAGCTTCAGTGTGCACACACCTTTAAGGATATTATTGAAAAAGTTTTACAAATTAAAAAAGGCCCTTATCAACAAAGGGATTATCATGTTGGCCTCATCAAATTAGAATCAAAACCAAAATATAGGCCCAAGTCAAAACTTTAGTGTAGTCCAAATGTAAGTGTTTGTACCAACTCAAGATAAAAACTATGAAAAATAAAAGCCATATAGATTAAATAAGAACATTTTTAGTAATGAAGTAACTGAGTCACATCATGTCCAAATGGTGTAAACACCATTTGCTCAACCCATGACCAAGTTAAACTTATTCCTTTTCAGTATCCTATCTATTAAGTGCAACCTATGCAACATCTTATACTTGATCTTCAAATAACAAAACAACCACCTCTACAAACCCCTCATTTAAGAATAAGGCCCACTCCAAAATTATTTAGTGACCTTAGTAAAATTATTAAAGTAGTGTTTTACAAGCTCACTATAGACAATATGATTAGTTTGTTGATTCTAAAGACAATCCTGAAGGTATAATGTCTCTAGATTGGTACATGTAGAAATATTTATATGAATACCATCATGTTCATGAACATTCCATACACTGTTGTGTGAATTTAAAGCACCTGACTAAAAATATGTTTTAAAATGGAGAAATCCAATTGGATAATAGAGAATCTATGTCCAATTAGAATATGGATATATACTAAAACCCTTTTCCATAGCATAATAATGCCAATCAATAATAGTAAAAATGAAGACTAGAACAACAACAACAAAAATAACAAAAATAGTATCAACAACAGTCATGACAACAACAATAATATTAAAAGTAACAATAATGCCAACCAAATGGAAGGAACCAAGGCTAAAATGATCTCAATAATCAATAAACTTAACATGCAGTTGCACATGACTACAATAAATTTATAGGTTATATTTTGTGTGGGCATGTTTCTACCATTACCATAAATCCTAGACCAAATGCTAATAGACTAGGACCATTATTTAAAAATACCAATCAACCTACCTATGCTAGTAATTGTTCTTTGACCTATGACTATATCTAAGTACAACAAAAAACAAGGATCACCATTTTAGGACCTTATGTTGATAACTCTTCATTTCCCCATGACTATAATCAAGTGCATCAACATTCAATAACTATCCTCTCTAGCCCATCTCCATCATTTTCTAGTAGTAACGGTCCTATATCCAATCCATATTGTGTAATCAAAACATGATGGTCTAGTATTATCATCCTAGGTCCATAACCTCCTGACAATGACCTTATCCAACCCATTGTGCCAACTAATAACAAGCCATTTACCATTATTAAGGAAAAGACATGACATTGTAGAATAACTCCAAAAGACACTCACACAAATCTCCCTTTTATATTTGTTGCACACTTCTACTATCTATAAGAACATCCTAATAGAGCTCCTAGGTCAATCCCAAGTTCTAAACTACTTAACCCCAAAGAAATTTCAAGCTTTGGTTGGACACCTACCCCCAGGCTAATAGTTAACCTTTGACCAAAGTGATATGTCATCATTTGGCCCTCTCCATAACATCTTGTTATACATTAAAGTTGTCATCACATGGCATAAATTCAAATATGTCCTCATAGATAATGGATAGGGCCTGATTATTTTGTTTTTGAAGCTCTTTAAGAATTTGGGATATACATTAGCCAATCTACATCCAAAAACTATTAATATCAAAGCATATGATAATGAGGAATGAGAACCACAAGAAACTATAAGATTATCAGTGATCACTGGGCCTTTGATTATGACATACTTTGTCATGTGCTAGACCTATACCTATCAAAAAATTTAATTTTGGGTAAGCTATGGATACATTAAATCTATGCAATCCCCTCAAAATTGCACTAGTGTATCAAGTTACCTCACGGTAGATGTAACTATCCATGGGGATATGTAACCTTATGAACATTAAAAGTACTTAGAGGCTGAATATGAAATTTATCACTACCAATTTTTCCTAGACCCTGTACCCAAGAAGGAAAAAGACAAAGAGATACTCATTGAATTGATAGAGTCCAATTGTATAAACCTACAGATCTTTGTCTCATCTTCACATATGCCTCCTCTTAAAATGTTTAATCATTTTACCATTTTAGACAATGGTCTAGAAGAGTATTTGACCCATGACACATTCTGCTATGCCCCTAACCTATCACATGTATGAGGATAGTATTAGCTAAATTGTGGCTTACTTATCCCTCTTTAACATTATATTACATTTATCTATGCTTTCTTTAGATTAGTAAATCAGCCTATGGAGTAACCATGGCCTAGTTAGACTATATATAGGAGGTAGTGGGTAATCATTTATCATCATATTGTGAATTTTGCTCTTATTGAAGCTTGTGGAGGTTGCCCCCTCAAAGTGACTTATCTATTATCATATATTTGGATATATGTCAGTCATATTTGGATATAATTCTACTGTTATACTTAATTCTTGAAGTAATTTCATTATGGTATTAGAGCTGCGATTTGGGCAATCTTGTGAGTGAAACACTAAATTTTTAATTTTTGTGATATATAAAAAAAGGTTGAAAATTTCTCTAAAATTTTTTACGGGAGGTGAAAAATAATCAAATTAAGCTTCCATTAAAATTTCAGCTCATTTGGATTTGTTTTTCGAAAGTTATCACTATTTTATGGTTTTTCATAAAATTGCTCTATGGTGCGTAATTCAAAGAATTTTTCTAAGTTGTTTATATTTATGGAAATATTTGAAAAATTTGGATATGGTTTGTTCTTTGTATATTTTGATTTGAGGCTGAAATAATTCCAAAATTGCTTGGTCAAAGTTGGGTTAAAAGTGTCAATAAGGGTCGACATCGTAAAACCCTTTTATGGTAGGTCCACAAACTCGGGGCTGATGAAAGGGTGCTGAAACTCCAGGAAAAACTCATAAAAAGGATGAGATGGAGTTAGAAGGGGGGTGTAATAGACCCTTTGTACCAGGGTTTTCTGACATAGATCACAAAGTGAGCCAGCTTGATTATAGTGTGCAAGGCATTCAGAGTGAGGTGCAAGGCATACAATCTAATATGCAATCCATACAAGATAGTTTGGGATATATCATGATAGATTTGAACATTAATCAATCAAATAATTAAACTAACTCTATTTCAAAAACCTACCAGGGTGGTTCTCCTAACCAATCTACTTCAAATCCAACTCCATGGCCATAGAAGAACCTATTACCAAAAGTGGATATGCACAAATTTGATGGAAAAGATCCACTCAATTGGCTCAACCAAATGGAGATTTTTTTTGACCTACATCAGATTCCAAGTGGATAGAAGGTTACCATGGCATCTTTTTATCTTTAACCTGATCAATTCATTTGGTATCGATGGTTGTGTGCTCAAAATAAAAAGATGAGTCTCAATGTCACCTAGTCAATTTTTATAGAGCAGGTACAATTACACTATGGCAATAGTGTGATAGATAATTACTTCAGCCAACTGACAAAATTGTGACAAACTAGCTTCATCAAGGAGTATATTCATCATTTTCAGAACCTATCCTTACGTGTGGAGACAATTTCTAATGCAAACTTGAATGACCTATTTTTGGGTGGACTCAAGGACCACATTCAACATGAGGTATGCATGTTTAATCCACTTAATATTTCTAGATCTATTATCCTAGCATGTAGAGCTGAGTAAAAATTCATAGCCAACAAGAAGCAGCCATTCACTCACTTCAAAGATCATAGCATATCATCATCAACATTTCCTCCACCTACTAGATTGACCCCTCAGCAAATTAAAGAAAAGCGTGCAAAAGGATTATGTTTTGGTTGTGATAGCAAGGGGAGTAAAGGACATAGATGAGCCGAGAAGAATTTATTCTACATTGAGGGACCGAATGAAGATGAAGAAGTAGATGATGCCTCCAATGATGATGAGGAAGCTATAGAGGAGGTACCTAAATATTCCCAACCTACAATCTCTTGTCATGCACTTACAGGTATTAGCACTCCACAAACTCTTAAGGTGGTGAGTTTCCTCAAGAAAGAGAAGGTGACAGTGTTGATTGATTCAGGGAGCACACATAACTTTATAAACCATAAGTTGGCCACTCGATTGAACTATTTCATCTACCCAGCACCAAAATTTTAGGTAATGATTGCAGATGGTGGCACAATTAATTGTTCAGGTAAATGCCATAGTATTAAGCTTACTATGGGTGGGTACAATCTTGACTCTCCTATGTTTGCTATTCCCATGGGTAACACAAACATTTTTTTGGGAGTCTAATGGCTCACAACCTTATGTACCATTGAGATGAACTTCCAAGAAATATTCATGCACTTTCATTCTGAAGGTAAGAAAATTGAACTACATGGATTACATGCAAAATCTCCACAATTGGTTAGTTCACATCAGATGACCAAGATGCTAAAAAAGGGGGTAGAGGGAATTATTTCATGATTATGCTCCATAGAAGTTCAACCCACAAAGGTATCTACACATCCTGATCTACAAATAATTCTTGAAGACCACTCATCTATTTTTGGGGCCATGCCAAAAGGACTACCACCAAAAAGAGAACATGATCATGCCATTCAACTAATTCTAGGTAGTTAACCACCAAATATCAGACCATATAGATATCCATATGCACAAAAGAGTGAAATTGAAAAGATGGTCCATGAGATACTAGAGGCAGGGATCATCAAGCATAGCCAAAGTGCATATTCATCACCAGTGGTCATGGTGCGGAAGAAGGATGACACATGGAGGATGTGCCTAAATTATAGGGAACTCAACAAGTACACCATCAAAGATAAGTTTCCTATTCTAGTAATTGATGATTTACTTGATGAGTTGCATGGTGCTAATTTTTTCACAAAATTGGATCTTCGCTCGGGGCACCATCAAATTAGAATCAAGGATGAAGATGTTCATAAAACTGCTTTTAGAACACATGAGGGCCATTATGAGTTTTTGGTAATGTCCTTTGGTCTTACAAATGCACCATCTACTTTTCAGAGCTTGATGAACACTATTTTTAGGTCTTTTTTAAGGAAGTTTGTGCTAGTTTTCTTTGATGACATATTGATTTATAGTCAGACATGGGAAGCACATCTGCAACATGTGAAACAGGTGTCGATAGTTTTGGAGAAGCACCAACTTTATGCAAAGCCATCTAAATGTGCTTTTGTAGTACAGGAGGTAGAGTACATTGGTCACATTGTTTCCCATGAAGGGGTCAAAGTTGATCCTCATAAGATCAAAGTGATAATGGAATGGCCCATGCCAAAAACTCTCAAAAACCTTTGAGGTTTTCTTGGACTAACAGGTTACTATAGAAGATTTGTGAAAGGTTATGGCAGCATAGCAGCTCCACTCATTGTATTGCTAAAGAAGGATGCTTTCCATTGGAATGATGATGCCACCAAAGCATTTGAGAAACTAAAAGTAGCTATGTGCACCACTCTAGTTTTGGCTACTCCAGACTTCTCACAAACATTCACTATTGAATGTGACGCTTTTGGGTCTAGATTGGGGGTAGTACTAATGCAGGAAGGAAGACCCATTGCATTTGAAAGTCATTAATTCAAAGGTAAGAATCTACAAAAACCTGTCTATGAGAAAGAAATGATGGCTATTCTTCATGCAGTTAAACAATGGAGGCCTTATCTGATGGGTAGACACTTTAAGGTGAAAACAGATCATGATAGTCTCAAATACTTTTTGGAGCAAAGATTATCATCTGAGGAACAACAAAAATGGGTAACCAAAATGTTGGGTTATGATTTTGAAATCATCTACAAGAAGGGTAAAGATAATGTAGTAGCAAATGCACTATCTAGATGGGATGCATCCACAGAAGCATTACTTTGTGCAATGTCCATATTGCAAGCAGATTGGGTGGATGAAGCTAGGTTAGAATGGGATCAAGACAAGGATACATAGGTTCTGATTTAGAATCTCTAGCAAGGTAATTTATCCTCTGACAAATTTGAATGGAAAGGTAATGTCCTATGGTATAAGGGTAGGTTATACTTGTGCAAAACTTTAGAGCTTAAGCATAAGATTCTTGCAAAGTTGCATGCATCTCCACTTGGGGGACACTCAGGGTTCTTGAAAACTTATCATAGAATTAAGAAAGAATTATTTTGAGAAGGACTTAAGGGAGATGTATAAAATTTTGTGGAAGAATGCATGATATGCCAACAGAATAAAGGTGAAATAGTTAAGACCCCAGGTTTGTTACAACCATTAGCAATTCCTAGTCAAAGGTGAGAGGAGGTTTCCATGGATTTCATCACTGGGTTGCCTTGTTCTGAAGGTAATAATGTTATTTTTGTCATTGTGGATAGGCTTACAAAATATGCCCATTTTTGTTCTCTCTCACACCCATTTTTAGCAAGTACAGTCACAACTATTTTTATGGAAGCAGTTGTCAAATTACATGGAACCCCAAAAATAATTGTAAGTGATCGTGATCCTATTTTCACTAGTAATTTTTGGACTGAACTATTTTCTTGTTTGGGTACTCAGCTAGCTCATAGCTCATCTTGCCACCCCTAATCTTATGGACAAACTAAATTGGTTAAAAAATGTTTAGAGGGGTATCTCCATTGTTTTGTATCAGATAAACAAGAACATTGGGTTAAATGGCTACCACTTGCAGAATGGTGGTATAACACATCTTTCCATACCTCTTCTAAAATGTCTCCATTTCTAGCATTAGATGGTTACCATACACCTTCCATCACTTCTTCATTAAAGGTGCAGACCAAGGTTCGAGATGTGGAAGAGCACATTCAACATCAACAAGAGGTTTTGGCTAGTTTGAGAGAGAATTTGGCCTTGGCACAAAATAGGATGAAGCAACAAGCAGATCAACACCGGAGTGAGTGAAATTTTGAGGTGGGTGACTGGGTATTTGTTCATTTTCAACCTTACAAGTAGATGTTATTGAATCAACAAAAAAAGGACAACAAAATTTCTCCAAATTATTATGGCCCTTATCAGGTTCTATAAAAAATTGGAAGTGTGGCTTACAAGCTCGAGTTACCTCATTCATCTCACATACACCCAGTATTTCATGTTTCTTGTTTGAAGAAGGTCATTGGATAGAAAGTTTCTACCCAAGCAAAGATCCCATAACTAGATGAAGAAGGATGAGTCATTTTGGAACCAGAGAAGATCCTCCAAACATGTACTAAGAGGTTGAGAACTAGAGAGATTAAGGAATATTTGATCAAGTGGAAAAACCAAAGCAGTGAAGATGTAACTTGGGAAGGTGAAGAATTTCTGCAACAACATCCATAGTTGTTCAACGTTGAGGACAACATTGGTTTGAAGGGGAAGGGCATGCTACACCCCTAACCTATCACATGTATGAGGATAGTATTAGCCGACTTGTGGCTTACTTATCACTCTTTAACATTATATTACATTTATCTATGCTTTCTTTAGATTAGTAGGTCAGCCTATGGAGTAACCATGGCCTAGTTAGACTATATATAGGAGGTAATGGGTAATCATTTATCATCATATTATGAATTCTGCTCTTATTGAAGCTTGTGGAGGTTTCCCCCTCAAAGTGGCTTATCTATTATCATATATTTGGATATATTTCAGTCATATTTGGATATAATTCTGTTGTTATACTTAATTCTTGAATTAATTTCATTACACATTCCATATTTCCAAGCTACCATAGAACCCCAAGTCCTATGGAATACCTAAATCTAGGCCACCTTACATGGAATGAAAATAAAATGGAAAATTTAAGTATACTATCACCTATTATTTTCACACTAGACACTAGCCAAGAAGAAGACCCGCTGGCCAATGATGATTCCTGGTTATACAACAAAAAATTGGTTGATTACTACCATTATGCAAAGTATCCCATCCCTAATAGGATCATGGATAACCAAGCCTATGGAAGAGGCTTGGGGGTAAACCAATAGGGTACTCTTGATGCCATTTCTATGACTAGATATAAAGGAATCTATGGTCTCATATTTAAACCTCTTGGGGGTGACCCCACATATCTTATTCATGTTCTAATGTTAGTGACTAGTGATAATAATGTTGGTAGTGAAACATAATTTTATCATAGAATTTATAAAGACCTTACTAGTATCAACCTATTTGACCTATATATTATTTGTACCATTACCCCAATAATTGAACATTTTATGCTTCCCTTTTATCATCCTCAACTTATAGATTGGGACCAATAAGAATCCATAGTTCCTATATATGAGTTTGAGAATGATGAGGCCTTTTATGATTTTTTAGGCCTAAGATACAATGTTCTATTGGGAGACCATAAACAAGGTTTTTCTATCAAACGAGATCCCAAAACCTATTTCAAAGAGTGGGTGAATGTGTTTATCCAAAAGTAAAATAAAAAACATTGAGGTTCCAAAGTGAAAACCTCTTTTAGGTGCCACAAAGAGAAAGGCCAGTATTTTAGTGAAAACCTATTTTAGGTACAAAAAAAAATTCATGCAATTTTTTTCTAAAAAATGTTTTTAACTCATTTTTACTATTCAGAAGCATTTTTTTTTGAAATGACACTGGCTCTATTAGGGTCAATTGATATATCATATTTGGTGATTATATGTCTCATCAACTTACCTTTAGTGACACTAACTATAACATTTTTTAGATATTGATAAATACCATACCTCTTGCATCTCTAAAACACCTTTTATAAATGATGCACATGTTATGACCTATGCTTAGAAAATATAGTTAAATTATCACTATAAATAATAATAAATTTTATTTATAGACATTGAATGGAAAGATCCATGGTGTATTTGAATGTAACACGCACATTTCTTAGACCAAAATGCATTCTCTTGTAACAAAATGCACACCATTTTGTTTTGATTTTTTTTAATCCTATATTCCCAATCAACTAACACTTGGTTGTAACCTAAAAATCCATCCATAAAAGACATCATCTCAGAGCCACTCACTAGTTGAATGAATTGACCTAGGGAAGATAGAGAATAATTTTCTTTATCTGAAGTTGTCAATGAATCTTAGGAGACCACCTATAGTGAACTTGATTTTGGGTTTGATTTCAACATAGAGGAACAACATGCCTTTGATAAAATAGTCTCAGAATGTCCTATAGCATTTTTTACATGGTCATTACTATTGTTAGGGGATTCAAATTCATCATATTTGGGAGAGCTTGAAGAACCAGTCTGACTAGAGTACTTTGTCATTGCAAGATAATTTACATATTTACTAACCATTCTAAAATATGGGTTGACTCTCCTAGTAGAAGATATTATGAAAGTAAACATCAAGACTCCTAATGACTTGAAGTGGATCAAATTAGTCATGTCCCTCTTTGAGGAGGAACCTAAAGTTTTTATATCCATTTTGAGGGAGTTTGTTGACATTTTTCTTGGGCTTATTTAGAAATGCTAGTTTTGAACCTCACCTTGGTTATATACCACCTTGTTGTACATGTTAATTCCAAGCCTGTGAAATAGAAAATGCATAATATATATCCTCATATTTCTATATTAGTAAAGAAATAGTTGGAAAAACTCTTGGAATTGAGATGCATCAGACTGATTAACTATTTATAATGGATCTCAAACATTGTGCCTATTAGTAAAAAGCTAGAAAGGATCAGAATTTGTACTAATTTTAGAGACATTAACAAGGCCTACCCTAAGGATGAATTTCCTTTGCCAAATATTGACATGATAGTTAAATCCATAGGTAAAATGTTATCCCTTATGGATGGATTTTTAGGATATAATCAGAACATGATTTCACTAGAAGACCAACATAAGATAATGTTCACCACTCTTTAGGGAATGTTTTTCTATTAGGTTATGCCATTCATCCTCAAGAATGTTGGGGCCACATATCAGAAAGACATGACCATCATATTTCATGACATGATGCATGATATTATTGAAGACTATGTGGATGATATATTGGGTAAATTAAAGACCCATGCTGATCATCCAATTATGTTATGAAGGATCTTTGAGAGGTTTAATGATTACAAGGTTAGACTCAATCCCAAGAAGTGCATCTTTGGTGTCACTTTAGTAAAATTGTTAAGATTCATTATCTCTCAGTAAGGCATTAAAGTTGATATTGCCAAGGTTCAATCCATTACTGAGATGCCACCACCTTTCAATTTGAAGTAGCTCCATCATTTGCATGGAAAAATATAGTCTATTAGACACTTTATTTCATAGTTGGCCATTAAAAGCCACCCCTTCTCTCACTTGCTAAATAAAGGTGTTACATTTATTTGGGATGAATAATGTCATAAATTCTTTCAGCACATGAAGGAATATCTTTCCAATCCATATATTTTGTTACCACCGATGCTAGGAAGGCCATTCCTATTGTACCTATATGCTACTAACAAAGCCCTAAAGACACTTTTAGCTTAGCATGATGAAAGTGGGAAGAGTATGCCATGTACTATTTAATATATACACTAGTCATGTATGAATATAACTATACACCAATAGAAAAATCTTATTTAGTTATTATCTTTATATCCCATAATATACATCATTACATACTTAATAATAAAACCATAATCCTTGATAAAGTAGATTTGCTCAGGTATCTACTATCTAAGATAGCTTTACAGGGTTGCATGGCTAAATGGATCATGTTATTGAGTGAGTTTGAGATTGAGTATGTTAATAAAAAATCCATAAATGGACAAGTACTTGTAGACCAACTAGCTAAAGCTCCCCTTTCAAATATTGAACCACTTTTCAATTTCTAGATTAGTGCATCATGATCATCATAAAAACACCTCTTGAGAAGTAACACTAGAATTTATATTTATATGGGTTATTCACATTGAATGGAGTAGGGGTAGGCCTATTATTTTTTACACTATAGGGGGATCTCATTCCTAAATCATTCTATATCATCTTTTATTTTAATAATAACATGGTTGAATAAGAATCACTCATTATAGGGATTAGTCAAGTAGTACATTGGAACATTCAACATTTCACAATTTATGGTAATTCTTAGTTAATCATTAATTAATTTATAGACCACTTTCAGACCAAAGATGATAATCTAGTACCATATAAGGCCATGGCAGACATTCTCAAATAATAGATTACCCATATATAGTTTGAACACATACCTTAAGCTAGTAACAAGACAATGAATGCCAATACAACTACAGGTTCTTTGATTTATAACATAGACAAGGTTAAAGATTATTAGTTCCTCATTGAACATATTCTAGAGCCTACTCATGAACCTTCAACTGATGAAATAATCTATGATCTTGTTAGTCCTAGTTCTATTTTTTACTCAGACCTATATAATTGCCTTCATGATCATAACCTTCCACTAGACCTATCCTGTAAACAACAAAAGGCCTTTACACACCAAGCCTCTTGATATACCTTACTTGGCCCAACCCTTTATCATACAAGCTTTGATGGAACTCTAATTCATTATTTAAATTTAGTAGAAGCCACATTAACATTGAGGGAATTCCATGAAGGAGTATGTGTATCACACACTAGTAGGGGCATCCTTACCAAAAATCTCCAACATACTAGTTACTATTGACTAATAATGGAATTAGATGTAGTTGCTTATGTTAAAAGGTGTGAAAAATGTCAAAGGCATGCTAATTTGATTCCCCAACTAGAACACTCAAACCAATGCTTATTCCATGGACATTTTCAATGTGTAGACTCGATATTATTGGGAAGTTTAACCCAACCTCATCTGATGGTCATAAACACATCCTTACCACTATCAAGTATTTCACTAAGTGGTTGAATCTATACCCATAACTTATGTGACTCGAAAAAAATTTCCAAATTCATATTCAACCATTTCATATGTTGCTATGGTATCCCATCCAACAATATATCTGATAATGGTAAATCATTTAAAAATAAGGATTTCAAAGCACTCCATGCTGAATATAATATCACCCAACATTTTTACATTGTATATTACCCATAAGGTAATGGCCAAGTAGAGGCATTTAATAAAAGCATTATCAACATTATTAATAAGATTGTCAATGATGCTAGCTACAATTAGCACCTAAAAATATTCTTCACTCCTTAACCATACCATACTAACTACCATACACTAATAGGAGCCACACTTTATTCCCTATTCTATGGAAATGAGGCCATTCTTCCCTTTGAGGTCGAGTTACCTTTTATGTATATCTCATTGAGACACATCCTGGATGATGAAGATTACATAGTAGTTCATCTATAGCTAGAGTTAATAGACAAGAAGTGCATGTCCACTATAAACAACCTTAAAGCATATCAAAATAGGATACATGGCCAATATAATCCATGGGTCAAACATAAAGAGTTCAATCTTGGTGATCTTATCTTCAAATAAAACCAAAATAACACCATGGTTGATAAAAATAAGAAAGGTAAGTTCAAACCCAATTAGATATTCCCTTACATCAATTTTACTAATTATGGCTCTGGAGCATATAGGATTATTACACTATATGGAGATAAACTTGATGAGACCATGAATAACATACACCTCAAACATGGTGACAAGGGGCTCATATGAGAGATCATCTAGAAGGAGATGACGGAGCATGAATGATGCACATTGATGATAAAGATAGCTTTCAAAGGTGGTCCACATGGAGAAGGCCATTACAGATCTTGGAAAATGATAACCTTAGTACTTTCTTGATTGTCATGATTAATTCCTTATATCATGAGGTGGAGGTGCGAGAGTCACATCATGAAAACCAAGGGGGAATTATTTTCAAGCATGAGAGTAGATTTCACCACAGTGGACCATTTTGTAAAATGAGCCTTCACATCAACATTCAGTGCAAATAGAACTGAGGGCTAGTTACTTGTTTGAAGCTCAAGGTGGTAATTGGGAATTACATCGGCTGGGTCTATAAATATAGAATGGGGGGAGATTGTATTCGTACTAAACCAGTCTCCTATTGTGAATTTAAAGACAACCCATTAGTTTGGCATTACTGTAAAGGAGGTATTAGCTGGTACTTAGAAAGGCTGAATGGTTATGACAAAAATTTGTCTGAGCAGTTTACAAGATCCTGGTTGAATAGATGGGTCACTGTGGGGGGTATTACCTTTGAAATCTCTAAAAAGGTGATTTCAATGGCCATAGGAATGACCATGCAGGGTTTAAAGCCCCAAATTAAAACAAAAATCATGGACTTGGCTAGTCACAAACTATTTCTAGGTGAAGGAGAACTTGTCCTGTATCAAGGAGGGTTCAAGCATGCCAAACTATCAGAGCCATGGGATGGTGTATGTTTCATTCTTATGAAATAATTCACTCTCGAGGGGTAATATGCCAGGTTTTATAACTATCACCTTCCTTTTTTAAATCATTTTAGATGCAATGCTATTATTAGCTTTCCCTTCTACCAACTGTCTTCATTGGAACACTCTATCCTAAGGGTGAGAGCCAAAATGGCCAAGAAGCTGGACATAAAACCTATTCCCCTACACCAGGGGCTTATTTTTTGTCTCTACAATTTCCACCATTCCCTTGAGCCAAACCTAAATATCAGTGGTGTCAATGAAGACATTCCATTAAACCCTATTTCTGGTGATGTAATTGATGAATCATGGGTTTCCCCTGCTCCTTCCAAGACCAATGATGCCCCTCTCTCCACCCCTGTTATGACCCCTGCTAATACTCTGAGCTCCCTTGTGAGCAAAAAGGGAAGGAAGAGGAAGGTTGATGGAGAAAAAGGAAATTTTGAAGAGACTAAGGAAGGGACCCACAAAAATCTAGATGGGGCCATAAGGGGCCAATGTGGCAAACCCCACAGGCCTTCCAAAATTAGTAAGGATGGTTTCCCTTCAGGAGTGTACATGTTAGGGTAGATCACTGGAAAACCAGCCCTGAAGATAAGGTTGATTGAGTATTCTAAAAGTGCTTCTAATGACAAAACCTAGGATGAAGGGTATGAAGAGCCAAAAATTCAAAAAAAATCAGAGGACACTGGTGGGAATAAGCTTCTTGGGTTTTTGAGGTAACGAAGAGCAGGGTACTAATTCTAGGGGAACTACTAATAATAAGGAGAAGATGTATGTAGAAGAAGCTGGTGAGGGTTCGAAGAATGAGAATGACTAGAAAGTAAAAATTGGGGCCTTGAAGGAATGCATTCAAAAGCTGGAAAAGGTATTCACCAAAGGCCTTCGAAATAACATATGATGAATATGACTATGTTGGAAGCGATTGGTATTCCATGGAATGCTGAAAATGTAGGCAATGAGAATCTTAAGGATATTGTTAATTCTATAGTTATGTAGTTTCATCCTTTTTAACTTTGGTCTTTCCAGTGTTTTATTTTGCTTCTGACTATGTTTCTCGGCTGTGCCATTGGTTTGGTGCTGGCATCTTTTGTTTGCTAGCCTTCCTATCTTTTTTGACTGTGTAGGGTTTGGCCCCTGGTTTTCCACCTTAATTAATCAAAAACATACACCTCAAACATTATTTCACTTGAGAGACCTGAAGTATTGTCTATGATGATCATTTATATCATGCCATAATGACACTTTACTTGTACCATACCATATACCATTTTCTACCATGACTTCCTTATTGATCAAAGTTATTTTACCCTCCCAACCCACCCTTTTTTACCTTAATTCTACTCCATTGGTTCTTTAAGCACCTTTAGTGAAGAGATTTAGATCTAGTTTTAGTAGTTTATTTAATATTCTACATAGAGGTAGTATTTTGGACCAGTAAGGCAGTAGTTTGGCAATTATATTCATCATTGTTGTCATGTTATATTTCATCCAAGTGATTCTAATTATTATTTCCTTTGGGAAAATTATTACCAATGCCATTATTTCCTAATTATAACCACTTATATGCAAATTAGGAGCAACACTTTTGCCATGCTTTGTTGCATCACTTTGCCATTCATATTACTATATTTTACCCTTTGCCTAATTCATAAACTTGCTACTCCATACTTATATTCCCCCACTATAAGGTGGAACTATAGTGAATTGAGTTATCATTTTGGGACTATATATCTAATGCTTGATTTACATTGAGGTCAGCTCAATCACCCCTTTTCCATGTTCTCACCATTTTACAAGAAACTTTAGCCACACTCTCACCATTTTGTGAGTTGGACCATTTAGTCTCTCATAATTATAAATTGAATTGAGACAATTAGAAAATTCCAAAAACATTTTTAAAATATCTATAAAATCCTAAAAATCACAAAATCATGAAAGTTGACTTAAAATATCCATGTAAGATATAAATCCCTCAAATTTTTTGAGTTGGGCAATCTTCTTTGTTTAGTTTATTTCTAGACCACCTTAGTCTTTTTCCTCCCATTTTTTGGACTACATCAACCAAAGGTTCATATAGACTATGTAAGTAACAATTAGATACATGGGGCATCTTAGGTTAGCTTAGCCACACTTTCCTTTCTTTTTGACCACTTCTTTTCCTTAAGGATACTGTGAATCCAAGTTATTTCATAAGTAACCACTTGTCCTTTAGTTTCTCCATCGTTATTGGCCTTAGTTGTACACTCTCACCATTTTTTGAGTTCATTTTGTGTGCATTATATATTCAACTTAGATACACTAATGACCACTTTGCTTCATTTTATGCTCTCACCATTTTACTTGTTATTTGTGCTCTCTCTATTTTGTGAGCTCATTATATTTTAGTATGGTTTTAGCCTAAAACATACTCTCACACTTACATGATTTGTTTGTATTTATGTTTTCATGATTGTAAAATGTCATCCCCTCTTTTTTCCCACTCACCATTTTACGAGTCACCATTATTTGTATTGTTCATTTGAAGTGGATGCATTCCTACACCCTTTGATTTTATTACGCTCTCACCATTTTACGAGACCATTATCATATTCCTATACCAAACAATCATGTTTCCTTATCATCAATTTTCTTCTATCCCATATGTTGGGAGAACTACATTTGGCATAAAGTTTATGTTGTAACTTGTGTCCATATAACTATGTAGGCAATGTCCACTTACCTAGAGCATTTAGATTCAGCTGGGCTACCCATTTTATTTTCTTTTATTCCCCCCATTTTTTTTTGTTTTCATTGTCTCCTATAGCCTAAGGACAATGATTGTCATCTTGTTTATGTTGTTGTTTCCATATAGCCTAGGGGTAGCCTTGTGTCAATTGTTCCTACATTGTTATACCTGCATCATTACTATCTAGCTTAAGGATCACCCTATCACCAAGAGTAAGACCCTTATTACACATGCACAAACATTTTGTTTTTTATTTTTACTAACATTGTGATTAACCATTGTTTGTGTTTGTTTAATTTTTGTTTTGATTATTTTGTTAACTTTTATTTATTGGTGTTTTGTTTTGTTTTTGTTTATTAGTATTTTATTTTATCTTTCCATTTGTTTATTTATTTTCTTTTACTTTTGTGACTTGAATTAGTACACATGCATTCATTGGATGATTCCTTGTGCATTATACTTAACTCCATCCATATTCATATGTCAAAATTATCATCATAGTTTTTATCATTGGTGCATGATTTTCAATCAATTATTGGGTTGAGTGTCAATCTTTATGCATATTATGACTAGATTATAATGGTGTTTTATATCATGGTGTATAATATCATGTGATACAAAATTAATTAGTTTGGTTGATCTTACAATAAATCATGTTACGGTACTTCTCCTTATTCACCTAATAATTTTTTAATCTATACAAATATTACCCTAATATAGAGTAATTAAATCATGAATGAACTTTAATCCCTACTAGTTAGGACATGCATATCCATCCTATCAGGTAGCCTAAATTCAGTCCTATCCTCTATACCAACTTAATTTTACTCCATGAGTATATATTCTGTATGTAAGCCCTTTTTTATTTTCTATATTTTCCCCAACACTATGTGCTAATGATTATAACCAGCTTGGGGAAAATCATTGTGATTTGATTTATCTAGATGTTAATGATTATAATTGCCTTTGGGAAAATCATTATCGTTGTCTTTCCCTATTGGGGAATGTTTTCTTTTTTCTAATGATTATAATTACCTTTGGGAAAATCATTATCTTTATCCACCCGACTGGGTCATTTTACTAAGCCAATGATTATAACCACCTTTGGATAAATCATATTTTTTATCTACCCTACTAGGGAATCTCAATATGATCATGATGATAACCACCTTTGGGAAAATCATCCCTTTTTATCTGCCCTTATAAAACATCTCCTTGTGCCACTTATTATAACTGCCTTTAGTAAATCAGTCTAAAACACCCCCTTTACCTTGAGGTCCCATTATTTCCTCTTTTTTGAGGGAATGATCATCGACCTTATTTGTTATCTACTCCCTCAAAGGGGCATCTAAGGATTTGGGGATTTTTTTCATTATTCTAATGATTATAACTACTTTTGGGTAAATCATTATCTCTATCTAATCGACTGTGGAATTTTACTATGTTGATGATTATAACTACCTTTAGATAAATCATCCTGTTAATCTACCCTATTGTGGCATCTCACTATGTTGATGATTATAACTACATTTGGTCAAATCATCAATTTTTATCTACCCTTATGGTAAATATCCCTATGCCACTAATTATAACCACCTTTGTGAAAATAATTATAAAACACCTCCTTTACCTTTAGGTCCCATCATTTCATTTTTTTGAGGAAATGATCACCAAACTTATTTGTCACCTTCTCCCTCAAAGGGGAATCTAGGTCTCAACCATCACCTTCTGAGGAGTTAGGCATTGACAAATTTTTCATTATTTGAGAATAATTTACTATGATTATATATTTTAATGCCTTACCAAATAGGGGAAAACATAGGCACCCTATTCTGGCCACAACTAGATTCCAATTAGACTTTAGATTGATTTTAACAAATAGTGTAGATTAAGCCTAGCAATCACTAAAAATCTTAATTTTATCTTCACATAAAACATTAGTTATTAGAATCATGTTGAGGTAACCCTATTTAAGGTATTATTCTATATGAAATAGTAACATCTCACGGACTCATCTCCAGTCACCTTATGACCTAATAACTGGCAGTTTGGCCTTTAGACACATTAAGAGGGACACTTGAATAATTTTTAAAGTTTTAAGTAGAATAAATAAACTAATTAAATTAAATGCTTAAGTGAATTTTCCATGTGCAATTAGTGAAAATAATTTTTTTAAAAAGGAAAATTCAATAAAAATGAGGTCAAGATGACATCATCATCCTCAAAGTCAAGGAATTCAAAATATCTCCCTAAAATATTTAAATATAGAAAAAGAGAGCCATTCCTAATTAATGAGATATATAT
This sequence comes from Torreya grandis, assembly GCA_037957365.1. Taxonomy (NCBI): domain Eukaryota; kingdom Viridiplantae; phylum Streptophyta; class Pinopsida; order Cupressales; family Taxaceae; genus Torreya; species Torreya grandis. Next base: position 2,034,681 of record JARHVA010001231.1, read on the forward strand.
CCCAAATATTAATTACATGTTCCCTCCTTAACTTAACTAGGGTTAGTTCAAACTCAACCATGGTTAATTATAACCTAACTACACTAAATTTAGACTTAAGTTTAGAGGCTATAAATACAAGGCCTCACCCATTAATTCATTATATTTTTATGTACAATTCTATTATGCAAAAATAACTCCAAAAATCTTCATTGTAGTGTTACCATGCCCATTTGCTAAGCCAAGATAAACCAAATCGAACCAATATTACCAAGTTGACAAGAAGTGTAGAAATGGAGATTAATTGGTAAATATTTATTGATTCACATAGCCAAGAAAATCATTCCATAGCCAACTCAAAATACTTGATCTCATGAAAGGTAAAATCTCTTGTTTTTCTTTCAAATTACTAGTTATTTATGTAGTTCTCTAGCTCCTTGAGTGTCAAGGCTAGAGGTGTTAGTTTTAAGTGTGCTTGTTTTGATTTTATTTCTTGACTAACACCATACTAATATCCCCTCTATTTCATTCTTTGGTCACAATAATTAGTTGTTAGACTAGTTATGTTGTAAAAGTTATTGTTGACAAAAAATGTACTAAATAATTTCAAAATTAAAAATATTTTTTATGATCTAATTTACTATATATTTGAAATAAATTCAAATCTTAAACATGTAAAAATATTTCCCAATTCAAATTAATGTATCACAGTACCTTTGTGCACAATTCTTATTAATAAAAAAAAAGCTAAAATAAAATTATTACAAGGTAACTTGCATTAAAAGTTAAGTCTAAAAGTAAAAACTAAGTAAATAAATTTACTTAATCACTAAGTAGACTAAAAATAGACTAAAGATAGAAATTTTAACACACTAATAAGATATGAACATTATTCAAGAAACATCTTCATCAGTTAAGTAAACATGCACCCCAAACAAGTGAAAGTATAAAAATAGAAATATAAAAATAGAACTATAAAAATACAATTTTTATTAAAATAACTTTAGATTTTAGTTAGCTAAACATTCAATAAACTATAGTGAATTGGACTCTAACTAACACTTCTAGCTATTTTTTATGAAATTTCTAGAAAGTGTCCAAAATTAACCAAATAATTAATTTAGGAAATAAATTAATTAAATAACCTTCATACAAACCTAAAACACTAAAAAAAATAAATATATGATTAATTAAAAAGTGCCTAAATTGGCATCATACTCATCATTTCCATCTTTTAAATAAAGAGGAGAGATATCTATCATCTCCTTAAGTCTTCAATGATTATACTTTTGTAATACCTTAGTGATAATATCATAAAATTGATCTTAAATTTTACATAATCAATTAAAAAGTGTTTATCATTGACCATGTCTCTGACAAAATGATGTTTGAGTTCAATGTGCTTGTAATTAGCATGAAAAACTAGACTATTGGATAATTGTGTCACCCCATTGTTATCCCAAAATCAATTAAGATTTTTCTCAACCATAATACTTGTGTAAAATATTATTTAAAGTATTCATATTCATATTAATATTCATATTATTTAAGGTATCTTGTATTTTAAAGACCACAAAACCAACCCACTTCCAAGTGTGAAGTAATAACCTGAAGTTAACTTCCTGTCATAAAGAAATCCTCCCCAGTCTAAATTTGTGTATCCAATGAGACATAAATACCTTTTATATATTAAATGAATACCATGATTATAATTACATTTTACATACCTAAAAATTATCTTTATTTCTTATAAATTCTTGAGTGATGGTTTAACCATAAATCTAGAACTTAGTGAACCCCATAACTGATATCAAGTCTTATCATAATGAGATACATCAAACCTCTCATCATGATTCTAAAATTATTTTAATTAGTTTATCCATATCCATGATTCTCTTGATAATGTATTAAACCCTTTTTAACCTTTCTTGAATGACACTGAATGGCTAACATTACACTAAATAACTTCAAATTATAAAACATATGCTTGTTGGATTTCTTTTATAAATACATGCAATAAAAATTAAAGCTAAAACACATAAAAAATATTGTTAATAATAAATTTAATTTCAATTAACTCAGCTTGAAAAAGTGTGTCCCACCTTTTGGGGATGAATGGATAAACATTTGATCTTAGTTAAATAAATATTCAATAAATTGTGCTCTAACTGGAACTTCTAACTATTTTTTGAAAAGTTCCTGTAAAGTGTCCAGATTTGATGAAATAATTAGTATAGGATAAAATTAAATAAACCTTGTAAAATAATAAAATATCAAATAAAATAAGTCTAACATTTTAAATTAAGTGATCTCATTGGCATCATACTCAACAAGGTTTGAATTTTCTTTTCTCTTTTACCTAGTATTTGTAGCTACACTAAAATTATAGATTAAGGGGTGATAGGGGGGTAGGGGGGAGTGGTTAAATGGGGGGAGGGGATGGGGTATGGTATTTGGACACCCAAATTTTTCACCAAAAATATTTTTAATTACTTTATTTATATACGTCTTAGTTTATGAATAAACACTTAATGGTACACATTTCTTACATTTTACCCTTTTCCCTTTATGGATTTTATTATATTCTCCACATTTTAATTTATTATATTATTATATTTACCTTTTTTTTAATTTATGAGTATTTATGAATTGACTAACCCCTGCTTAATTATTTTAAGTTTCATCACCCCTTATTAAATATGTCCAGTTTCTTAACCCCTCTTCAAGTGTTTTAAATTATTTTTAAGTCATCCCCTTAATTGCATCAATAAGTTTAATTTGAATCATAATAATACATAAATAAATAATTTTATTAGAATAAAATTGATACATTGAAAAACACACTCATATTTGAAAATCTTTGACACACTTTCAAGTGCATATTCAAAGTCACATATTTTCTTACACTAATTTCTAGAGCTATATTATGAATTATTATTTCATTTGGATGATTTTTCCAAGTGGGAATTAGGATAATAAACATATATATTTAATTTATACATACATCACTTAAAGGAATAACTACATCAGCCTAAGTCCTTTTGGATATTTCAGAAACACTTAGATTATACAAGATTTTTTGAGGATCACTCATCAATCCCACTACCCCCATTTATTCTTCCCTTGTTATTTTATGTCTATCTACTACATGTGCATGAAACTAAGGTTTGGATATTATAGGTCTATACATAAATTTAAAAAATTGTTAAAGTATAACTTAATAGTACAAAATCATTCTCAATTCTTGGGAAAGTTTTAGGTCTTCACTATTAAAAGATAAAATCAACCAATAGGATAAGATTGACCACCATAGTTGTTTGAGTTTGTTGATCCTATCCTAAGCTTAAAATAGTCACTCATTATGAATCAAGCCAGTTATAATTATTTCATATAGTTTTCATTAAATATATCAGCTTATAAAAATTAGGGAAGTATATCAAAATAAGATAAGTCTTTCTTCATCACTTTGTTTTCCTTAGTGTGTTTGTCAAACTTGTTTATCACTAAATGTAATTGTCAAAAGTATATTATATTTATATTTAAGTAAATTTAAATTAAAATAAACATTATATTAGTTTATATTATTTGTAATTAATATTTCATCAATTCACCTTTTAGATAAAACATTTTGGTGAAGCCACGTATTGATCAAACATTGTTAGACCCTAGGTTTCCCTTATGGTTTCAACCTTATTTTTCAAATTTATGATTTTTTTCTAGGATTATAGATTTTATCTCTGATTTATCCTCTATATTGGTGTTTCATCCTCATTTTATTTCTAAAGTTTAGTTTTCATATAATTACAAATTTTTCCCTCGATTGAATCATTTCTGATTCATAATAACTTATATATCAAATTACTTAGGGTTTTTTCATATTCCTATTGATATAAACATAAGCTTATTTTTTGTCCATAGTACTATATGGATTTTTTAGATTTTTCAATTTACTATTTTTACCACATATTGACATACAAGGGAAAAGGTACACTTCATCACATTCATTTATAAAATAAACATGTATGATAACAAAAAAATACATAATTCAAAATTATGAAAATGCTACTCTTACATGCATAGATGTTTCTCATAATGATGCAAATGTACATAAATTTTAATGTGTTTCTTCCTTACAAAATAATGCAAATGTAAATCTATTTCTAATTTACTAGATGCATATGTTGAAAATAATTCCCTTTCTCTCTCCTTATATGATGTAAATGTTGAAAAAATTAAAAACTATTCATATTTATTACAAGATTCAATTGATACAAAGCGTAAAAATGATTCTCCTTCCCTTTGATGATTTCGATACTATAAAAGTTGAAATCGATTCTCTTTATTTACCTATTAATGATGCAAGTGGGATAAAAATTTAAAATTATTCCTCTTTAATAGATTATTTAAATATAAAATATCTTGAATGTGCTTATAATTTTGATACTAATGTTACAAAAATTAAAATTCATTCTTCTTTACCTTTTCTTGAACATGAAAAAGTTGAATGTGATTCTTCCATTCTCTTTCTATAACAACAATCAGATGCACATATGAAAAATACTTCTTTATCTTCCTATAAAAATTCATGCAATAGTTATGCAAATTTTTGTTACATTCAATGTGATATAATTTCTTCTTTAAGAACATCATGTGATATAAATTTTCCTTCATGTAATGACTCTAAATTATGCAATGTTTATGAATCGTGCAATGATGTCAACTTATAATGCAATGATATTTGTAATGAGAAAATTATTCCTATGTTTCAAATATATGGTAAATTAAAACATAGAAGTGCATCTTCTTAAAATTAAACCATTCCTACAAGTGACAATGTATCTATGATGAATTCTATATGAGATATTCAAAATCAAATGTCAATTCTCAAGTTATAATTATTCTCATATAATGATAATATTAATGATAAAAATATAGAAGACCAACCTCTTACACATGATATATTTGAATATCCTTATGCAACTAATTTTTTCATGGTTATGTTACCTTTATTTGATGGTTAAAGAGACTGCCAACCATTTGACACAATAGGTAAATTATTTTGGTCATTGGGATAATGATGGATTCTTATTGTTTAAAGACTTTCATAGATGTTTAAAAAGAGAATATTGGGATTGGTTGTATAGTCTCCCTAATGGTTCCTTACCCACATTTAATAATCTATAAGAAAAACATTAATCAAAATTTCATAACCATGAAATGTTTGAGTTAACATTGTAACCTTTCAAGGGATTAAGGCAACATGATGATGTGTTTATTAGAGATTATGCTATAATATTCAATGATGTATTGCATTATTTTAAATACAAACCCTTATATTTATAAGTACAATTCATATTCTGTAGGGGTCTTGTTTTTGAACTTAAATAACAAGAATTGCATAAGCCTTACACTTCATCTGATAGCTTATATATGGATGTGCACAAGTATACATGTGAGCTAGTGAAATATAACACAGAATTAGATTCACATTAATTAGATAAAAAAAATTTAAATGTTATTACAAAGGGAAAAAACCAACTAAATAGGTTCATAATTCATCATCAATACCTTTTTATTAAACAATAATTCATAGAAAGGAAAAAGCATTAAAGGGTTTACATAAAGGAAAGGAATTGGTATATATAATACCTTTTATAGTTAAAGAATATTATCCTATTTAGAAATAACCACTTAAGTTTGATTGTATTAGAGATAGACCATGTGATATATTACATAAATTATTAGATAAGTATTTGATTACTCTTCCTCTAATTTGCTATCATCCAATGCACATATTTAAAAATATTAAAGGACAATCATTTTTCAATTATCATGATATTAATGGAATCATGAAAATTATTATTATGCTCTAAGTCAAAATCTTATAGAACTTCTATATAGAGGAGTCATTAAATTTGAAAACAAGACAATAAGGTATTATTCTCCCACTTATTATATTAGTTATTAAAAGAACACTAAGACATCCCATGACATTCATACCAAGGAATAAATGGTCTATCAATTTTTTCAAAAATAAACCACTAGAATAATTCCTTATTATATTTCACATTATACAATGACCAAAACATACCAATTTATTCATATTTAGTAACCATTGGTCATTATATCTCTCAATAATAGTGATAATATAATAATTTTAGTTGATAATACTCAAAAAATATATATTTCAATAAAATAAATATCAACTAAAAATCTAACATGGAAGCATAATAAATGATCTGATGGTTATGAAATAGGCAAAGTTACAAGTAAATAATGTAGCTTGATATTCAAAACTCAAACCATATCAAATTATTCAGTAGTAGGGTAGTCAAATAGATTATACTAAATTTAATCTCTGGCTAACTAGGTTTTACCTCAATTCTTGAGTGATAACATCACATATATAATATTAAAAAGTAAAAAGTATCATAATTCAATGCTTATTATTAACACATTATACATCCATACATATGCAAAGTTATATTGACTAGTAATCATCAAATTACAAACCTCATAAAATGCACAAAAATTTAAAACATATCATATATGAAATGATATTGTGTGTGTGTGTGTGTGTGTGTGTGTGTGTGTGTGTGTGTGTGTGAATTGATGATGGGGACATCCCCTTCATTTGAACCATCACTACTCAATGTATATCTAACCCATGAAATCAAATCTCAATTGCATCCTTGTCATTGTAACCTATATTGTCTAACCTATCTCTTGAGTCTCTCATTCTCAATAAAAATGTGAGCATGCTCAGAGTAAAACTCAAAAAATAAATAAGTAAATCTTTAGATAATTTTGAATCCTTACTAGGCATAGGCTATCTAGAAAGCTCTATTTGTAGGTCTTCACACTCACTAGAAACTAATTTCTATGATACAATGGTGATCACAAAAAAATTAAATAAATAGGCATGATCACTAGTTATTTAATCAACTCACTCTATCAACCTACTACATCTTATGGCACATTCCACATCAAAGTACAGATGACCGCATCTACCATAGAGAATTAATATTTATCACCTATGCATCATAATATGTGAGTATATTATTAAAAATTCTAAATTATTATCAAATAAGTATAAGTATATAATAATATAAAGATACATATAATTAGCTATGGTTGATGTAATTTGAACATCTCCACCAATAGGTTGTGTTGTTGTGAATATTCATAATATATTACAACTAATATAACAATAATATTCAATCTACGATGCAATATTATAAAAAGTATAATATTTATCTCACCATATATTTAAAGCTGATTGATTTTCTACTCTCATTTTTCACCTCAAAAGGGGGGAAAACATAGAGCACCAATCTACAAATTACTACAAAATCAATATTTAGTCATTTATCACATCACATTGAAACTACATAGGTTCAAATATTGGTATATTAATGGGATAATTTCCCATGCACATGTAATTAGGATAAAAAATCATGAATTACATTTTTAAAAAATAATACACAATATTTTTATAGAATTAATTACAAATGTTCAAAAATTTAATATATGACACACTTTAAAGTTTAAAAATAATACAATTGGTTCACAATTTAGTTATTAGCATAATCATAGTTTTAAAGTTGAAAAATGTTTAAAAACTTAAGTTATTATCACATATTATATAGGCATATGCCATTGTATATGCAATCATATATCAATTTAAAATATTTAATTCACATAATTCCAAAGTTTAAAACAAAACTCCTAATTAGTATTTACATACAACAATAAATTCTACAATTACAATGGGGACATAATATAGTTTTCCACATTTTTTAGCTACAAACATGATAAGGGAATGGGGTTACTCCATTCTCTTATGATCATGTCTTCAAAAACCAAAATATACTAGAATATTCAAAAATGATATAATTGAATCATAAGCCATCTATAATGGTTGATTCCATTTAGGTTTATAGTGCATGACTTGAAGTTCATTGCATTAAGTGTGTGAATCCTTAAGGATTTCAACTAGTTTCACATCTTGGGGTCATAGATATTAGTGAAATTAAATTTGGGTATAGTGTCCCTATATGAGTTTTATATAGGTACAATTCAAATTGGGGCTTGATAACCACCAATTATCTAGTCATCAACAAAATTAATCTAAACAACATTTACTATAGTTAGCACATCGATGCTTCAACATACCTCAATGATTATATCTATAATATTACCACCTAAAGCTTATCATTTCCATGGATAGGAAATTTATAAATGCCACAAGTCCCTTCTTTTTTACATGACATTCCTACTATTATGTGACATGCATACAGGTGTAGTTGATCTTTGATTATTACTTAAAAAATGTCACACACACACACACACACATCCTTCATTTATTTTGAGAAATAGTGACATATGATTCCATACATTTCATTTTTTAGGAACACTTTAATCATCCTGGCACATGATACATCTACACACAAACATATTTACACGATCTTTGAATATTTTCATGTATGGAGGGAGGGAAAATCAACATTTATTTACTATGAAATTGAAGTTATATATCAACCAATAAGACCCAAAATTAATATTTATTAATCTTGTATTGTCTTAAGTGTGATTGATGACAAAAATTACATTGAGTAAATTTAAATTAGAATACATATGCTTGTTGGTTTTCCTTTGTGAATACCTATAATAAAAATCAAAGCTAAAACACATGTAAAAATAATTACCAAAAATAAATTTAATTTAATTTAACTCAAATCTAAAATTTGTGCCCAACATTTTGGGGATGAATGGATAAGTAGTCAAGATCAATTAAGTACACATTCAATGAACTACACTCTAATTGGCACTTCTAGCTATTTTTAAGAAGTTTTGAAAAAGTTTCTAAATTTGAAAAAATAATTCATCTAAGAAAAAATAAATTAAATAATAATCCTAAGCTAATATAACAATAGATAAAATAATGTGAACATTAAAAATTAAATGTTCTCATTGGAATCATACTCAAAATTCACCCCTTTTATGTAAAAAGGTGAGATGTCTATCATCTCCTTAGGTATTCAATGAATTTTAAAAATAAACAATTAAGTGTTCTCATTGGAATCATACTCAAGATTCAACCTTTTTTATGCAAAAAGGAGATTTGTCTATCATCTCATTAAGTCTTTCATGAATATTCAACATTAAAATTTAAGTATTTTTATTGGAATCATATTTAACATTCATCCCTTTTATGCAAAAAGGAGAGATGTCTATCATCTCCTTAAGTCTTCTATGTATCTTTTTATGCAATCCATTTGTGAATATCATCAAATTGATCTTTAATTATCACATACTCCATGAAAAATTGTTTATCATTAACCAAGTCTTTGACAAAATGATGTTTGAGTTTAATATGATTGGTTCTAGCATGGAAATAGATTCTTGGACAATTGTATTGCTTCATTTTAATCACAAACAAACTATGTTGGTTCAAGTTGAGCCTATATAAAATTAGATAAGATTATTCTCAACCATAATTATTTTATGAAATATGATTTAAGGGTTGTATATTTAGATTCAATAGAGGATAATGTAACTATAATTTATCTTTTTGATGACCATGAAACCAACCCACTTCCCATTGTGATGCAATAACTTGAAGTTGACAACCTATCATTAAGATATCGTACCCAATATTAATATGTGTATCCAATTATAAATAATCAAATTTATAGTCTAAAATTAATACCATTATTATAATTACCTCCTACATATCTAAATATTCTTTTCACTGATTATAAATGTTTGAGTAATGAACTGCCCATTAATATAAAAAACTATTGAAATACTATAAATGATATTGGGACTTGGCACAATGAGATATATAAAACATCTCACCATTCTTATAAAATTATTTTCATTATCTAAATTACTCCAATCCTTTCTCTTTATCTTTTCTCCATTTGAAATTATAGTGTCTATGGGCTTATAATCTTGAAGATTGTACTTATTTAACATATCCTATATATATTTAGCTTGAAAAATGATTACTTCCTCTTTATTTTGATATACTACCATGCCAATAAAGTAACTCACAATTATAATATCATTAATATCAATTATTATTTCATATATTATTGTAAGCTATTCAACATCTCCATAGAGCTACCTGTAAAACTCAAGTTATCTAAGTAGAGACAAACATATAATACATTAGAACCCAATGTTTTTATGTAAAGAGTTGGTTCATTTTGAATTATTACAAATCCTTGATCCAATAATCAGCTATAAATTATCGATCACCAATCTCTTAGATCTTGCATCAACCCATAAAGAGTCTTCAACTTATATACCCAAAATTATTTACCCTTTTCCACAAAATCTTGTGGCTACCCCACATATACTTCTTATTCAATAAAATCCATTTAGGAATCAAATTTTAACATATATTTGATGAATATTACATATTTTTGAGAAGATATAATAAACATTATTTTTACACTATCTTTATGTTCAACATATACATAGTTGTCCTCATATTCAAATTCATATGTTTATACAAACCCTTTTAAAATTAGTCTAACTTTTAGCTTGTCAATTGTACGATTGATATTAAATTTATTCTTGAATACCCATTTAATTCCAATAAAATATTTATCAAATGGATGTTGAATAATATTCTATGTATAATTCATCATTTATGATGATAATCAACTCTTGAAGGGCATAACTCATTTTCAAATTATTCATACCCAGTAGGAATGAAATGGGATAGCAGACCTTCTTATGGGCATTAGAGTAGAACTCCATATTTTAACCAACTATCATGATGCAATCAATGTTCCTAATAATTTTCTCCAATATTTATGGGATGAAAGTGCCACTATCTAATCGAGACATGATTTTTCCATACATGCATAATATTTCATTCAAGGGGTGGATTTCAATTATAATGATCTATAAATATGTTTATATGAGGAGAAATAATTGCCATAGGGTGATATTGATAGGCTTCCCAAATACCATTTTCATAATCCAAAACCATTACATCCAAAACTTTTCACCTACCTACCTTGGCCCTGTTGACTCTACTTTGATGGGAGGTGATAGGGAAAGGCATGACCTCATTTCATGCATAAAAGTATGGTGCCAAAAAAAATTCTAAAAGAAACTCAAATGTGGGGGTCTCACCGAGCTTATAGAGATAATCATAGAGTACAATGTTCAAGTGGCCTAGGATTTTGTAGTGGCCTAAAATAAATGCAATGTGACCATTTATGGCATACAAATCAATGTTTTAGAGGAATTTATTAGGGAGGTGACTGGTATGTCCTATGAGGGGACTAAAGCATTCAAAGACCAAAAAATTAAATAGGAGCTCTTGCAATGATTCTTTTGGACAAACAAGATTATGAAGATGGATAAAAAAGACTTTGCTTAGGTGGACCTTCTCATCACTAGCCCAAAATCTATCTCCAAGTTATATGTTATATAAATCTTGAAGGTGAATACACACTAATATGTTCTCACCATTTCTTATTACTGAATCACTTTATTGGCTATAATATAAGTCTACCTTTGTTTCTACTTATGTCTCTTGAATACACCACTCTAGCTCATGAAGTAAATGAGACAAACCCTATTATTCACCAAGGGCTAATCCTCCTCCTCATCAAACATGGCTAAACCTTGCATGGTTAGGAGATCCCCCAGGGGGGATCCTCCATTAGGAAGGAATCCCAAGAGGATTCCATTGAGGAGGATCTACCAGCCCTTTGAGATCACCCCCTAGGCTAGTCTTTCCAAATCCCATATTGAAAACCTTCCCCTCAAGCTATTCATACCCAAACTCAATCTAATCACCCTTGATGTGGGAATATTTGAGACCACCTGGAAGGGTAAATCCATTATATCAGAGGAGATGAAAAATAACAAGGTGAATTTGGAGAAGTTTAACTCCAAGGTGCAAGAGGTAAGGTTAGTCCTCACCAATCTTATACAGGATTGGAATACTCTTCATAAATAAGCTTAGTCCATGGTGAAATATTTCATCCAATCTTATAAACCTATTTAGATGCCTATCAAATAGTTTTTCATGATCTTGGACCCCGCCCCGCCCCCCCCCCCCCCCTGCCCCCACTTGGTTTCCCTAAGGTGGACCCCATAAAAAAGACTCCCTTATAGGTCTACGGGTAGAAGGGACCTCTTATGATATTTATAGGAGAAACAATAGGACCTAACAAGCACACATAGGCTAAGATTTTAAAGGTTAAGTAGGAAATCCTAGTGAAGAACCTCAATGATGTTAAATACCTTCTAGAGGGACCCCTTCCTAATCTTTTTTTATTTATTTTTATTTTCCATATTTTTGGTTAAGTATAGTTATTTTTTGATGTTTTTATCGAGAGACCTTTGTTTGGCATGTTGATACCTTTTGTATTTCACTTTTGAGGTTCTAAGATCCCTATAAAACCTAGTATTTTACCCTATTAGATAAAATATTCCATGTATAATTACTCTTAGTTAAATCCATCTAAATTTTCACAGCATCAACCCACTTTTTCTTTTGACTAGCTGTTGCATAACTCCTAGGTTCACTAGCCATAGATGATAATGTAAACATAGTATTTTCATTATAAACATCATAAAAAAACTACCTTCCTCATGTTGAATTCTTTTTATCCACCTATCATAATTTTTATCTAACATATGATTTCCTAGATGTGGATTCAACAAGCAATTGTACTTTCTTAGAGTTAATGAATATAGATGACTATTATCTTGTGAAGAGTCAATATTTTTTCATGTTTAAATAGAAACATGTGTAGGAATTTACAATCCATCAAAATAAAATTCAATATGATTACCCCTTCACTTATGACCTATTTATATATATCTATGGGTGTGTGTGTGTGTGTGTGTGTGTGTGTGTGTGTGTGTGTGTGTGTGTGTGTGTGTGTGTGTGTGTGTGTGTGTGTGTGTGTGTGTGTGTGTGTGTGTGTGTGTGTGTGTGTGTGTGTGTGATCATAATCAACATACATCTCATTTTTTAAAAAATATATAATTCTTAGAAATAATTTTGGATTTACTAGTAGGATTATAAAATTTGTATGCTTTGTTTTCATCACTATATCCTATGAAATTATGATCGATACTCTTAAGTTATTGGTTTAGAGAAAAATATCCATGATTTATTTCACCCTTAGCTTGAATTGAGTTGATTTTAATTTTATCCTTTCCTTTAAATTGTATGGAAATTTCATCTCTCCATTTCACTTGGCTTTTGAATGAGTCATCTAACCTGTCAAAACCATATTTGTGACTTGTCATGTGATTTGAGCACCTTGAATCAAGAAACCACAAATAAATTTCTTCCTCAATTCCCACATTACATGTGATAAAATACTCTAAGTGATCTTGAACCTCACTTTTTTTTATCTTGGAATGCCTTATTTTCATCCTCTTTATTAGCATGATTCTTAGATGCCAATATCCTACAATCTTTTATAAAGTGTCCTAGTTTTTTATAGTAATGAAAAGTAATGTATTTAATAATTTTACTTGTGAAGTTAGATTTAACTTCATGTTTTTAATTTGAGTTTTTTAAACTCCCTTGATTCTAATTTTTATTTTTATCTTTGGTATTTGAAACATTTTCCTTGGTTTCGGGTGTTTGTTATTTATTTCCTACATATAGTCTCGTCTTATCATTATAGAATAAGAGAGAAACCATTAAATCATAAACACTTATAGTATTCATGTGTAAATATTTATCACAATATGCAACAATATTTAAGTTAAATATCTCAAAATTTTACTTACTATAACACTTCTTGTATAGTTTTTCCTTAAACCCTCATTATATGCACTAAGTCACTTGTCCTTATGCAATATTCTCCAACTACTTCATTATATGCCATTCTTAATTTTTCAAAATTTATTTTGTGAGTTTGTATTTTTAATTCTCTTACATTAATGGATTTTTTATATGAATTTTTCAAGGTATTCCATGCCTCATGGGAATTTGTGAAACCTAAAATTCTTAGATAGATGTTTGGGTCTATGGCACTCTTAAGGTAGAAGAAATTTTTTACATCCACATTTTTTTCATAATTTTTTATTTTTTTGATCTTGAGTCAAATTATTATAATATATAGGTGGTGCATACCCATGGAGAACATTCTCCCAAAAACTTTTCCATACAATAATCATCTTCAACTAATCTCTCTAATATTTAATGTTGTCACCTTTGAAAATGGAAATATTCATAGAATAATATTTAAATAAGGTCATGATTCTCTTGATAATGGATTGAACCCTTTTAGATAGTTATTTAATGAGGATATAATATAAAATAAAGGTTTTGATGTATATAGGGAGTGCACATCAACTTTGATTTACTCTAAAATTGAAGCTATATATTAACTAATTTATCTCAAAATTACTAGTTGTTAATCTATTATTATCTTAAGTGTGATTGATGACAAAATTACACTAAATAACTTCTAACTATAATATATATGCTTGTTGGATTTCATTTTTGAATATTTGTAATAAAAATTAGAGATAAAACACATGCAAAAATAATTTTTACTAATAAATTTAATTTCATTTAACTCATCCTTAAAAAGTGTGCCCCACCTCTTGGGGATGAATGGATAAGGATTCAAGATCAATTAAGTAAAAATTAATTAAAATTCATTATAACACTTCTAAATATTTTTTTAGAAGTTTATGTAGTGTCTAAATTTGAAAAAAAAAAAAAAAACTATGGAAAACCTAAATTAAATAACCCTCCTAAACTAATAAAATACCAAATAAAATAATTATAACATTAACAATCAATTTATCTCATTGGTATCATACTCAACAAGGTTTGCGTTCTCTTTTCCCTAGTATTTTTAGTTACTAAAATTATATATTAAATATAGGTGGCAGGATTTATACAACCAAATTTGACACAAGAATTATTTTTAATATCATTTTAATAGCTTTATTTATATAGGTCTTAGTTTATGAATAAACACTTATTGGTGGAAATTTATTACATTTCCTCTTTTCAATTTATGGATTTTATTATATTATCCTCATTTTATATTATTATAATATTATTTTTATTCTTTTTATTTACAATCATTTATGACTTAACTATCCCCTCCTCAAGTACTTTAAGCTTTGTAACCCTGCCTTAAGTCTTTCAAGTTTATTAACCCCTCTTCAAGTATTTTTAACTCCTTTTGAGTATCTCTTTATGTGCATCACTTATTTTAATTCAAATTATAAGAATCCATACATAAACAAGGTTATTTTAATAATATTGATACATTAACAATCAATATTTTAATATTTTCAAGAGCATATTCAAAGTCGCATATTTGCTTACACTAATTGCTAGAGCTATATTCTAAAGTATTATTTAATTTGGATGCTTGTGTCAAGGGTGAAATATGAGAAGAAGCATATATATTTTTATGAAACATACATCCTTTGAAGTTATAAATGAATCATAATTAGGCTTTTTAGATATTTAAACAACACTCAGATTTCACAAATTTTTTTGAGGATAGCTCAGTAATTCCCACTACCCCCATTTTTCCCTTTTATTATTCTATGTTTATCTAGTGTAAGTATAAGAAACTAGGGTTTGAATAATATGAAGCTTTTTAATGTATGGAGGTATTTAAAATTATTTTTTATTTGATCTAAAATTAAAGCTATATATCAACTAATTTGTCTCAGAATAACTAATTATTAAACTAGTTATGTTGTAAGTGTTATTATTGACCAAAAATTATATCGAATAAATTTAAACATGAAAATATATGATCTATAGTTTAAATTAATATATAAATAAAATAAAATAAATTCTAAAGTATGTAAAAATATTTACCAATTCAAATTAATGTACCATAATACCTTTGTGTGTAATTCTTATCAATATAAAAGCTAAACTAAGCTTATTACAAGGTAACCTACACTTCAATTTAAGTCTAAAAGTAAAAATTAAATAAATAAATTTACTTAAACATGAATTGAAATAAAAATAGACTAAATATATCAAGTTTAACTCAATGATAAGATATGGATATAATGCAAGAATCCACTTCATCAATTAAGTAAACATGCATAATAAACAAGTGAAAGTCTAAAAAATAGAATTATAAAAAATATAAAATATAAAAATAGAACTCTAAAAATATAAGTTTTACTAAAGTAATTTTATATATCAATTAACTAAACATTCAATGAACTATAGTTAATGGACTATAACTAACACTTCTAGCTACTTTTTGGTAAATTCTTGGAAAGTGTCTAAAATTGACAAAACAAATAATTTAAGATATAAATTAATTAAATAACCTTCCTAAACACACACACACACACACACACACACACACACACACACACACACACGTATATATGATCAATAATAAAGTTCTCAAATTGGAATCATACTCAACATTCCCCCCTTTGATACTTAAAAGATAAATGCATATCATCTCCTTAAGTCTTCCATGAATCTGCTTATGCAATCCCTTGGTGAGAATATTATAATTTTGATCTTAAGTTATCACATACTCAATTAAAAATTATTTATCATTGACCAAGTCCCTAAAAAAAATATTTTTAATTTCAATATTCTTAGTTCTAGCATGAAAAATTAGATTCTTGGACAATTATATCACCCCATTATTATCACAAAATATTGTGTTGGCTTAAGTTGAGCCTCTTTGAAATCAAATAAGAGTATCCTCAGCCATTTTATTTATATGAAATATTATTTAAGGGTTGTATATTCAAATTAAATAGAGGATAATGTAGTCATAGATTATTTCTTTGAAGACCATGAAACCAACCCACTTCCTAGTGTGAAGTAATAACCAGAAGTTGAATTATTATCAGAAAAAGATCCTCCATAGTATAAATTTGTGTATAGAATGATACATAAATAAAATTATGATATTAAATGAATACCATGATTATAATTACCTCTTAAATATCTAAAAATTCTCATTATTTCTTAAAAATACATGAGTGATGGTTTATGCATAAATCTAAAAACTAGTGAAACCCCGTAACTAATATTAGGTTTTGTCATAGTGAAATAAATCAAACCTCCCACCATGATTATAAAATTATTTTAATCAAATAAAATAATTCCATTGTTTCTCATAATATTTTATCCATTTACAATTTGAGTGTATGTAGTCTTTGAATCTTGAATATTATACTTATTTAACATGTTTTGGGCATACTTGGCTTGACAAATGAATAATTCCTCTTTATTTTGATAGACTTATGTGCCAATAAATTTATTCTTAATTAAAAAATAATTCATATCAAAATTTAATTTCATTTCTTCCTTGAATCTATTCAAAATCTCCATAGAACTACCTATAAATATTAAATCATCTACATATAGGGAAAACATATAAAATATTAGAACCCAATGCTTGTATGTAAAGAGTTAAGTCATTTTGAATTATTAAGAAACATTGATATAATAAATAGATATAAATTATTTAGTACCAATTTATTGGATCTTACTTCATCCCATATATATCTTTCTTCAACTTATATACCCAAAATTATTTACCTTTTACCTTAAAATCTTGTGGTTGTACCACATATACTTTGTTTCAATCACTCCATTTAGGAATGCAATATTAACATCAATTTGATGATGGTTTTTAAACATTTTATTATTATATATATAAATAATTATTATTATGGTATATTTAGGTGCCATAGGTGCATAGGTGCATAGGTTTCCTCATAGTCAACCCCATATGTTTGTGAGAATCTTTTTACAACTAGTTTAGCTTTTAGATTGTCAACTATTCTATCACTCTTGACTTTGATATTCTATAACCACTTGGTTCTAATGAATTAATTATTTAACTGAGGATGGTATAAATTCCATGTATCATTCATTTCAATTTAATCCACCTCTAATTTCATAATATCTATCCATTCTTTCTTTTGACTAGATTTTGCATAACTTCTAGGTTTTGTAGCCACGATTGATAATGTAAACATAGTATTTTCATCATAAGAACCATAAAAAAATTAATGTTTTGATGTTTATCCCTTTTAATTACATATAATATTTATAATATAATATTTTATTGAATTTATGTGGATTAAACAACCAATTATTCTTGATTAGAGTTGATGTAGATGAATGACTAATCACTTATGAAAAATTAGTATTGCTTCATGTTGAACTAGAAACATGTGTGTGACTTTGTAATCCCTTAAAACCAACTTCAATAGGTTGTACCCCCTTCAATTATGGAATATGTATATTTAATTTTTTTTATTTTCATGTTTCCCTTCCCTTCAAATTGGATGTAATTTCCATATCCCAATTACACTTGGATTTTGAAGGAATCATCTAACTTGTTAAGCCCATATTTATGACTTTTCATGTGATTTGAGCACCCTAAATCAAGAAACCACTAGTTATTTATTTACAATATTACCACATTTCATGTAAGATAATAATTCTATCCTTCTTAAACATCACTTTGATAAGCTTAAAAAATAATCTTTTCACTCTATTGATTAGCTTTATTATTAATTGTTAGTATCTTAGAATCTTTTATCATGTGTCATTGTTTTTATTAGTAATGACAAGTAAATTATTTATTACTCTTACATGTGAATTTAGATTAATATTTTACCTTTTAAATGAGTTTTTATAATTCTATTTATTATGATTTTTATTTTTATCTTCAATATTTGAAACCCTTGACTTGTTTTCAAGTGCTTATTCTTAATCTCCTATGTATAGTCTCATTTTATCTTCATTATAAAAAAGAGAGGCAAACAATTCATCAATGATTATAGTGTTTATGTCCTTTCAATATTAAAGAGTGATCAAAATATTCATCCATAATTTACTTAAATGTCTAAAAATATTTCTTACTATAACACTACCCTGGATAGTTTTTATTGATGTGAATTTTATGAGCACCCTAAATTTAATGACGTAGACTCTAATTTTTTAAGATATCAATGGAGATAAACTCCACTATAAAACATGATTTATAGGTATGGGTTGAAAAATTGGGTGGTGGGATAATAGGATGATCATGCAAATTTTTAAACCATGTGTGAATGGGTGAGTGAATCCTATAAAAATTAAAACCTAGTTGATTTGGATGGATGGCACCTATCCTAAAGTGGGTAGACCTTAAATAAACTCTAAAAAATATAAAGGTATGGAATAAAATAAGGCTCTATTCTCCAAACAAGAATTATTTCTTGGTTGGTCTCTTTGTGTATAATTGGTTTAATACCAATGTTTTTAGTTGATATCTATTACAGGCTCATATACAAACACAACAAGAGGATCTGGGGAAGAACTAATATAGTAAACTTTGGGATCTCAACTAAAGGTTTCTACCATTTAGAGTTGTTGTTGTACACCATTATTTATATCTCAGATCATAGAGTTATCTAAGGTATTTATGGCTTACACTTAGAATGTTATATTAATAAAACACTTATGCACTCTTAGAGAATTTAAAATAGTCTACCTAATTACGTGAGATCAATGATAATTGTTAATTATTCACTAGTTATTACACATATTTAAATCAACATACATTAATAGTAACAAGAATGAATTATCCATAACTTTTGTACACTTAAAATTATTGAATAAAATAGCCAATAAAATAAAATAGATGAATTATATAGAATTATAATGGAAAATTATCGAAATAGTTACATGGCAATCAAAATATTTTTTCCTTCATTGATAAAATTATCCCATTTTTTGAATACAATAGGATTAAAAGTATAAATAGATTTTGGGAGGGGTCACCTCATCCCTCAAATCCATTGAAAATTCTAAGTTACATGCTAATAACTAGAATGTGAGTTCTAATTGATTCAAATCTTGCATGTATAATTCCAGTTGATCACAAATATGTTTCAAAAAATTAACTTGATTTTACATGGCAATACAATGTGTGCATGATTAAAAAAGGTGCTAAATATTACATGTATATGTTACATATAAATATACTTTAGTTACATTAGTTAGCTATTAATGAAATATACATACAAAATCAACCTTAGAAGACTAAGGCTTAGTTGAAGTTGACAATTTCATGGTCGAGGCTAAAGTAGTAGAAAGAACTAAATTAGTCAGTTGGGAATTAGATGGTGGAGACATAGCCATTTTCCTTGCTTCCAAATCTTGGTAGTGTTTTTAATTATCACCATGATACAACCTAATCATTTCAATATTTAGAAGAGATGGCCTATGTACTCTACTAACTTGCACCAACAAGTGTGCATGTTTAGTTTTGGTGGCCCTAAAATCCAACCAAAAAAATGTATACTTTTGTAACCTTCTTCCATATAAAACTAATTTCTAATTCAATTTAATCTAATGTAATCCCTTCAAGCCTTTGATTGAAATTGGTATAATCATACTGAATCAATTGTTTAAAACCATCTCTAGTTATTAATTTTTCTATAGAGTCCCTACTTTAGAGATCTTCAATTCATCTAGAATCTACAAGATTAACTTCTCATGTTTTGAAAATTTTGGGATCAAATTTTCTATGATTGAAACCTAATCCCTAACCTCATATGTTTGGATGACAACCAATTTGAGATAATTAAATAATTTGAATGGTGTCATCAAATCCAAATGGCTATAAGCCTTATTAGTTGTATAAAATACAAGAAAATTCATTTTATTTTCATCTTATTTTAAAGAATTGAATAATTTTCTTAACTTAATAAAATGAGGATCTAGCTCAACTCTCATTGAACTAATAAAATCCAAATTGATGTACAATCAAATGGATACACTCTGAACATCATCTTCAATTTCTATGGGAACATGAATAATTTGTTTTTGTTTCCTTACCAATTTAAGATTGTGTTCCATATCTCATATAGCCTAATCGGTCTCCTCATGAAGTTATATCAAATATTTTATTTTAGTCCTAAATTAGGACTTAAAATATTCATTGTAAGGGGACTCACCTAGCCTCCTATTATTTCTCTTCGACAAAGAGAAAACATCATGTCTCTCCTCCAAAAATAAACCTTTGCTAGTGTCATCCAAAATATTTTGCATTATAATAGTCAATACAAATTGGTTCCTCTTATCCTCGTAGACCACTAGTAGTATCTAGAATTTATTTCACCTCTTGATCTTGCGTCACAACCCTCATTACTAGTGGTAGTGTTTGAGATGGTCCTTCTTTTTATGAACTTGTAATAACTAGGGTTTCTAGCACATTAGGGTCCTACCTGACTATTGTCATCAGCATGGGTGGTGTCATATAATAGGTTCCTTGGTATTAAAGATATTAAGCACTATGAGAGGTCTAGTAGTTTGTATTTTTCCACCCCCTAAGAGGAATAAACTTAGTTTTAACAAAAAAATTATTATAAAAGTCTTTGATTAAATAAATTATTAAAATATCCTCATTAAAACTAGTTGCATTCATTCTATCCAGAACCTCAACATCATAATTTGCATTAAAAAATATGCAAGCATGGTCATAAGTATCATATTTGTATGAGATGTCAATGCCTTGGATATGTTTATATATTAGGTAATGATGATCCCAATACCTAAATGGAAAATAATCCAATGAATAGTACTATTTTTTCTTTCCAACTTCTTCAAAGTATTTCCTAATGGTATACCACATCTGACCAATCATCAAGGAGGAAATTTGAAACAATAATTTTTTATTCAAGTCTTCATCTACATTCAACCATAATTGGTAGGCCCTCTCTTACCTAACTAGGATTTTAGGGATTAACTTAGGGAGATGTTGTGGATCAACCTTATTTCACATGACCATGATCATTATGTAGTTAGGGTAGAGCTAGTAATCCCCCCTTACTAATGTTTGGCTAATATTATTTGATATTCTAAGTAATGTTTCTTCATGAATTTCAATCCATGATTGAGGTTAAACATTGTTGGTAATTTTAACTATGTTATTTTTTAATTCATAGATGTTGAGGAAATAAAAATAATTGCATACCTAATTTTTGATAGAATTTAGGGATGGGCTCCAGAGCGATCCATTGTGTAAGTATATAGTTCCCATGAAAATGTCTAATAAATAATACATCATGTAGAAATGGGTTATTGGGGGCATCTCATCCTTCTTAAACATTTTTTATTTAAGACTTGTAATGAGTATTCCCCTAGTGATAAGGTTAGCTCATAATTCATCATCAAATCTAGCAATGGTACCCATTGTAGATGGAGATAGTGGATGCTAGGGTGACCATAAAATCTATTCAAAAATTCCATTATAATGTGAATACCCTTTTAAAACTTGATAATATACACTAGATCCTTGGATTTGAGAGTGAAAACCTATCCATAAGCAATCCATTTCCTTAGATAATTTTTAATCATGGTTATCCTTTCCCACATATCCACCTAGTGTCCATCAAATGTATTATCCATAATTAGTATTTGTAGATACCCTTAGAAGGTATTTCCTAAGATGAAAGCAATATTCATCATATGGCTTAGGTGGTGTAAGAATCCACTACTAGTCACATTCCAAATAGAGAATAGGACTCACAATAAGTCAATGCAGGGCATCACCTTAGGTTTAGTTGCTACAAAATGTATTTGTTGACATTTCAATGGTAACAAGTCTACTAGTAGTTACTATTTTGGGGCTATCAAAGTTTCTTCATGAAAATGGGTGTCTACATCCTTAACTACGTCCTAAAGAAATGAATAATTGGCATATTCATTATTAAACATATTTGAATAAAAAATATGTTGGTATAATATATAGAGTTCTTGGTGGAGAATTTGGAAGGTGGCAACACCTCATAGAGGCATTAGATAAATAGGCCATTATTTCCTAGTTCAATTATGCAATTTTAATGACAGTTTAATTGTTTATTAGATTACTAGTTTAAATTCATAATGGAACCTAAAAAACTAGGGCTTTAATTTCTTTTTAGAAGGTAAGTTATCTCTAGTTTGTTATAAATCAATAGGAATAATATCTCTTTATAATATGATAATATAACTTTGAGTCTAATACTTTAATTCCAGTTCATGTACCATTAATGTCCAATGTCTCCAAGCTTGATTTGCTCATTTAATTCAAAATTTATCACTTCACTTCAGTGGGTATGCCACATAGTATTTTTATATGTTCATATAAATTTAATGTTGTATCCCTGAAAAAGTGTCATCTCATTATTACTTTCATGCAATACCAAGTATGCCATGTATTCTACCTTAGGATGTTAGGTGTCATTTATTACATTAAAACACAACTCACAAATGAAAGTTCCAAAAAATATATACGAAGACCAATTCATATGAGCACAACCTATAAATAAAACCTTTTATGAACACAACTTATAAAATGCAACTTCTAAAGCACAACTTCTTAACAAAAGTTATGAAACACAAAATTTTCAAAGTGCAAGAATTTTGAAAAAAACTTGTGAAGTGTAAAATATGTGAATAAAAATTTGAATAAAAATATGTTAATAAACATTACAAATATGTATAATTATTGAATAAAAATTTCAAAGACCAAATTTTTTGAATAAATGATCCAATGAATACTTCATGTGAAGGATAAAAAAATGCTGAAATATAAATTTACAAACAAAAGTCTTGAAGATTGAAAATATGTGAAAAACACAACTAGTAAAAGGCAAAATACATAAAGTCTAAAACTTTTTAATTACTTTGTATATCCTAAAAACCTATACACATGCAAAAATCTCGAAGAATATTAATAGTTTATTCTAAATAAGCTAAACAAATGAAAATTTCTTTAAGAATTTATACTATCCAAAAAATTTAGGTGCAAAAATAAATACCTATGAAAGAGATTTTCAAAGTATACCTAGGCCTTTCAGAACATAGTGGGTCCCCATTCATAAGAAAATAAATAATGGGGTGTGTTGAGCACAACAATTGGTGACTCATAGGAGGAATATTATTGAGTATTAAAGAACCTAGGTTCTTTGGTTAGAAATACCTAATCAAACATGAAACATACCACAAGAGAATAATTGAACCAAAAACATGAAATAGACTCCTAATGACTCCATACAACACACTAGTCTTGTTCATACCTTGGATATATGTATGATGACATGATTTTATTTTACCCTTACTTGAGGGTTTTAGAAAAAAATTAGAATAATTATATGTTTCATTCTAATTTCTTTAAAGTATATCAAAACTAGGGAAACTAAGGCATTACTCTCCTTCCAGTTAGATGTCTATAGCTCTAATAGAGATACCTTTGGTTCTTTCTCTTTTCTTCCCCTCAGGTTCTTGTATAATTCATGATATATTGATATTATTTCATCATGTGATTCTTTGATCACCTTTGGATTTACTTTAGGTTTACTAATCACTCTTTAGGATACATTGGTCCTCTATTTTTTTCTAAAATGTGGGTATAAAAAAGAAAGCAAGAATCATATGGAGTTGGTGTATTTAAAAAAGGAAAATATTATTTATGATAATGTCCCTGACAGATATATCTATATTAATGGTTATTACCTTAAACAAGTGTTAACATTATAAGTGTATTTGATCCAAAGAGATGATACAACTTTATAAATTCATATGGAGAATTGAAAGAAACTTTTTCATACTTGATAGAAGTATTCTATTGTGATATAACCATAATTAACTTGTTTTTTTATACCTAAATTCTAAAAGTCTCAAATACAAAGGTGCAAAACCTACAAAAAAAAAACTAATTTATGTGCTTTATTTTATGTCCTTCCCATAGTTATTCTTCTTTTAGAAACTCTCTCATGGGTTAAAATTTTAATATAAAACATGTATAATAAGCTGGGTGGATTGGATACTTATGTTTTTATACAAGGATAAGTTAATCAAATTGGGACAAAAAAAACAAATACAATTACTCTAAAAAGTAGGGAATTAAACTAAAGAAAACAAAATGTGTAAATCAAAGAGAGGCTAATATACAAAGTAAGAAACTACCCTAATAAAAGTAAATGATAGAAAATAAGAAACTAAATTATGAAAAAATTAAATATAACCTACAGTTACCTATATCTCAGCAATTGTGGTCATTAAGGGACATCTCTAGATAGTACAACCCTGAAGTAGTTCTTCAAACACTACCCATTAACTAGATATGTTAATTAATTAAATTTGAGGTTACTCAAATGGAAAACATTTTTTCCCAAGATCTCTAATATATGGTAAGGTTTAGTCCATAAATGGGTTAAACTTATCATTATATCCTTTATTTTAATATGCTTTGTCTCGTAGAAGCACCAAGTCAGATATTCTAAATTCTTTAAACTTTGATCTTCTATCAAACTATCTTTTGACCAAATTTTGATGTTTACTAAAATTAAGCAATGCTTTATTTTTGTAATCCTCCATTTATATTATATCTAATAAATGAGACTTCTCTTTCTTAGTTGGTTCTATTTACTCCTATATAAATTGATATGTTGGTAATTTGAGCATGATTGGTAATATTGGTCATTGTCTATATATTAGTAGGTAAGGTGAGGCTTTAAGTGCATACTTTATTCTTGTTTGGTCAGCCCATAGTCAATGTTTTAGTAAATTATGCCATTATTTGGATTTTTATATAGTTAAATTTTTTATAGCATCAATCAAGTTCTTATTTTTTGATTTAGTCAATCTATTTCACTGTAGATAGTAATTAGAATATGACCTGATGGTGATTTGATTATCATGGGACCATTTAGTGAATTTAGTTGATTATAACATTGACCCATTGTCACAAACTAATTAAATTGGGGTACTAAACCTATTTGTGATGTTTTCTTCCAGAAAATGGATTACATCATGTGTTTTGGAATGTTTTGTAGCCACTACTTTAGTCCATCTAGTGAAATAATATGTGGTAGTGAGTGTAGAGATATTTTGAGATCTATATGAATTTGAAAAAGATAAATCCAACTCAAAATGAAAACTACCTATTAGAAAGGATTTATAAAACAATTCAGAATGATATAAAATCTTAACAAATTCTTTATTTCATATTACCTTCTTTTAGGATTTACAAATGATCAAGTGATGGCATATAGACTGAGATTATTTACATGGATATTTAATCAAATATTATGGATGCTTAGATAAATTTAAAATTGGACATAGATTCTCCACAAGATTTATATATGGTTAAATGGGCATGAAGGCTTTATGAATTTGCTAAATGGATTGAGGTTGGAAAGAGAGTTTGTTTAAAATAGGCAAACAGAGGGAATTTTGAAGAATTTAAAATTATTAAAAGTCTCTAATTTAGATAATTATAGAGAAATTGAGGAGATTATCCAATTATATAAGCTTCTCCATACATTAAGGGGGTAATGAGGGGGATTAGATAGGAATTAATGAGGATTAGACCTCATATGAATGTAGTAATGGCTAGGGTGGTAGGGTAGCTAGGGTAGTAGGTGAATAAATATGAATTTTAAATTATCAATTTGGTTTAAGGAGTAGGTTAGTAGGTAATATGATATATTAGAGGTTTTAATGAGGGGATTAAATTATTTTAAGATAGGGTAAAGGTTATGTAGGATATAGGAATGGGATATGGATATTAAGCCAATAATTAATATAGCTAAGAAATATGGGAATTAGACTAAATTAATGGGAATTAATATAATTAGTGGGGAGAGAATAATTTAGTTAATAAATTTTACCCCTCTTTTAAAAGGTGTTACAATTGGAGAGAAGTAGAAGGAGTGATGGTCTTTCAAATAAAAACCATTTCATGGATGAATGTTAGTAGATGATGATAGGGGACATGATGCCCCCTCAAGAGGACATATGAGGAGGAATAAGATAGATGAACACTCAAAAAAAGAAATGATGGGTGGGATATGATGGATATATGAGGGGATGGAATGTTATATGTAAGAGATTTGATGAAGAAGATTACGTTGACTTGAGCAATAAGCTATAAATTGATGATGCCTCTAGCAAGGACACATGCATGGGTAGTAGAGATGATGGGTATCATGGTTGTTGTCACATCCCAAGGGGGAATCAACCATAACAATATTATGATAGGATTAAAAGGCCACAATATTTAAAATTATCCTAAGAAATGATTCATGTAAGGGAGAGATGTTGGCCAAGATAAGATGATGATTTGATAAAAATAGTGATGGGTGTAGCTCAAAGTTAAAGTTGACCAGTATGATGAAGATGATGATAGATAACAATTGATATGATTAAGTGACAAATGATTAGCAATTTTTCCCCTAACAAAGACACATGTAAGGTATTGAGAGAGGGGATAGTGGATGAACTATCCTTGGGAACTAAAAAGTGGCCAAGTGTTGCCTACATAGTCTGAAAAGACATCAAGCTAATGTAGTATGAAATCAAATATGATGATTATGATGACGAGGATTAATTATTAAGAAGTGATGAAGATGAGTATTATTATAGTTTTTAGTGATTTAAGGATATGATGTAGATGATGAGATGAGGATAAAAAGATTGGATGTTAATCAGCTAGGTCAAGAGGATTAGATTAATGATGGGAAAAAGGATGATGATTAAATGATGATGAGGGTGTGGGTAATAAATCCATCACAAATGTCATAAGTCTTATCATAGTATAATTAATCCAAAAATATAACACTTGAAAAGATGTCCCATGATATAAGCATGACCAGAGGACATTGTGCCAAAGTGCATGGGCAAATGGTGAAATCTACATCCTTAAGGGCACTTTTAGTGTCCTCATATCATCCTTATTCATTTACAAATAATATAAAAAGATACATGATCTAAATATAACACAATACAAACAAGATATATTCATAATGCAAAAAAAACTAAATAGTAGACAAATTATAGACATGTATTTACATGTAATGTCATAATGTTTTATCTAATGATGAAATGAGTGACTAGGTGGCAGGTTACATGGTCATGATGTGATTTTAGACTTAAGATGGGGTTATATTTGGATAGGGTGATCATGGTTACGATTAGGCTAAGATATTTTCCCTAATTTAGAATGGAAGGATAGATGATGTGATGAGGTATTTGAATACTAACTTGGTCTTGACATCAAATCAAAAAGTGCTCAAGGATGGTGATTAGACAAGTGATGACCAAAGATTACCAATAGACAAGGCCCTGTAAGGATCCAATCTATTAAAGAGACTAGGAGGTGATGAGATCAAATACCTTTCACTCTAGCAAAGAGTAATTGGATGGGTTCTAGGTATGAAGAGGTAATGATAAAGATAATGATGGGATCAAGTACCTTATATAATAGAAAAGAATAATGTGATGGGTGATAGATATAAAAATGGATTGATAGGGAAGTGATTGTTTCTAGATTACATTTTTTTACAAGGTGTTATATTTTGATAAGACTAGGCCAATATGATGAGATGGAAGATATGAAGGGATGGGTGATCACTTCAATTTGGTTTCAAGATGAAATGTGGTCTCTGAAATGGAATAATATGAGATGGATGTGACTAGGGGATTAGGCATAAGATAAGACATGATGGATTATTTTTGGCCTTTTAAAATTTTATTATTTTTAGGGTTTTTGACATATTTCAATTTTTAAGGATTTTTGGGATATGGATTTACATTGTAAAAATGGGGTTACTAACAAAGGTAATACCAAGCCTAGCAACCAAGAGAAGGATGGAGGGATGATGGATGGGTTGATAAAGGATGATGATGATGGGGGCCAAGGATGATTGGACTATGGATGGCCAATGACCACATCATGAAGGAACTAGATGATTATTTGTCTGAGTATCTATTGGAGGATATGCCAAGATGGCTCAAGGATATTTTATAAGACACCTTCCACTTCCTTACGAAGGTGAAGATAAGAAGGAAGAGGAGATAGGATGCATGGTATGATGGTGGATGATGGATCAAGGGATAAGATGATGGGTGATATAAACAAGGTAGATGAGGGATGGGATAAGTGGGAAGGATGGATAAGAATATGAAATGGAAAAATTTACCCCCAAGTGTTGAGGAATAATGTAGATAATAGATTATTCTACCATGATGCTGGAAATCAATTTTCATCATGGAACTTACCCAAGGTGCTAGAAGATTAGTTTTCACCATTGGATAAATGATTTTTATTTATTTATCATTCATTTGTGTTAAATTTAATGATGGAATCTTTATTTATTAAATGATAGGTGAGATTCAAGGTGCAAACATTGGATGGATTATTTAGCCAATAATTGTTCTATAAAAATGTGATGCTAGGATCATGTGATGGTGAAATTTTTGATTTAATGTCTTTCAAACATTTTAACTAGGTATCTTCATGACACCTATGAGGGACAATGTTGCTAAGGGATGTTAGATATTATATGGATGAGGGTATACCATAAATGTGATGATGGGATATGGGATGTGAAGGAGGAATATGATTGAGATGAGTGATATGATAGGATAAGGAATGGAATTAGGTTTCAACTATTGCATACACCATTAGACATGTTGGAGGGGATTTTTTAGACTGGTGTCAGGAGACTATGGGATCTAAGACCTTTTGATTTGTTGATTTTTTGATCCAAACATTAAGAGGATGGTTAGTCATATGATGTTTGACTTTATTGCCTCTTGGTGCCATTTTTTGGACTTCACCAGAGGGAATTGATTTTTGACTTGATATATAATGATTAGTTTGACTTTGATATGCCCCTAGTGCCAAATTTTGGGCTTCACTAGGGGAAAACATTTTATGATTAGGTTGATGATTTTACTTTGCTTGACTTTGATTTATGGGATCAAAGATTATTTGTTTATGATTTTTGGAATATTGGACTTTTATATTTATGTCACATGAGGTTGAATAGAAAGGGGAATCCAATGATGCATGTTCCTATTTGGCACCTTCATGAAGTGAGATAGAAGGATGATGGATGAAAGGTGGAGGATTAACATGATGGGAGGGACTAAGGGGATAATGGGAAGCATAGTCCTCATAAAGGTCACTAGAAGCCTTAGCCTTAATATTGAAGAAAGTTTCCTCAAGGATCTCAAAAGGATCACTAATACATGCCTTAGAGGTAGGATCAAATCTATTCTAAAAAATAGATAAAGCATTCAATAACTTAGTTATGATGTCATCATCTTAAGTGGGATATTTAAAAGAGTAAGAATTATCACCATATACTATAATATCAATAAAGGATGATGATTATGATGAGGAATATGATCCAAATTCTGGTGTAGAACATGATATATATGTATATATATATATATATATATATATATATATATATATATATCATGTTCTACACAAGCATCTGAATCATATTCCTCATCATAAAGCATTCAATAACTTAGTTATGATGTCATCATCCTAAGTGGGATATTTAAAAGAGTAGGCATTATCGCCATATACTATAATATCGATAAAGGATGATGATTATGATGAGGAATATGATTCAAATGCTGGTGTAGACACACACACACACACACACACACACACACACACACACACACACACACACACACACACACACACACACACACACACACACACACACACACACACACACATATATATATAACTTGTTCTAACTCCAATGCTGACTTTGATATACATGAGTGATTATCCATGATTGTCCTTTCAACATGAGGGTTTTAGTATGATGGGTGAGAGGAAGATGATGGATGAATAAAATATAGGTCCATGAAAAGGATTATGGGATATATAAGGACTAGGTTTATAGATATTAAACTTGTTTTGAATGGATAGGTGGTTAGAGATGGGGGGTTCATGGGGGATGGATAGGATGTCTTAACCTTGGATTAGAAGGGGAAGGGTTTGATAATAATAGGAAATAGAATCTTGGCATTCCTCTTCTTATTCACCCATAGATTTAAATTCATCTAATTCATCCTCAGTTACTATGTCACCATGATTGATGAGGTCTTAGACATAATCTTGGAAATTTTGACATCATTTAATGTAATTCCCCTAAGTTTGGTGATAGAGACATTATCGGTTAGCTTAATACCAAGAGGGATTAGGCTTGGTGGGATCAAGATGTCATGTGGGTGGATATACCATCATGTTAATGGTAACAAGTTACTGGAAAAGGGCTTCCAAGGATAAAATAAGGGGAGTATAAGGACTCACTTTGCTTTGTGACTTTTATGTAGAAGCATTGAACTTGAGATCTAATGCAACTTGGTGGATGGATGGTTAGCCAAGAAGGGATTCCCTTTGCTATTACGGGAAGAAGTATATGATTAACTATGACTAGTGGATGGGGAATTGGAAGGACTCTTACATGAAAGGGTTTGGGCTAGAGGTGCAATAAGTTTAAGGGGGTTGACACCTTTGAAAAGTGGTACACCCACTGTAATGACTACAAAAGGATCTCGTCCTTATTAGCCACTATGTATTGGTCTATGAAATTGGGGCCCAATTATATGGTGGTGGGTGATAAAGGTAAAGGATTATGATTAGAAGGTGGAGGATTTGACTATGGAAGGGTATAAATTGGGGCCAAGGGGTTTTGAATAGGGCTAGTGGATGGTGGAGGGGATGGGATAAGGGTTGATGTTGGACTTATTTGGGAGGTCATTTAAGGCTTATGGGGTCAAAATAATTGGGAGAGTGAGCACACATCTTCCATAGACATAAAAGGAATTCATCTATATTTTCTACTATATATTGATTGATTAGGGTGACCTCATCAAGAAAGGTTGAGACTAATTTTATGGGGTTAAAATATGGTGATTTGGGGTGAATGGGATCAATTCTGAGGTTAGGAGAGCACCTAACTCTAGTTCCCACATAATGACCTCATCCTTGTTGGCTGGGATGTATTAGTCTACAAGAACCATATCCAAATCCATGGGAAAGATGGAGGATGATGTGAAGGTAGACTAAGGTTTGTTTAGATTAAACTGAGGTTGAAGGATGGAGCTTGTATGATAGGAGATGATGATGATGATGAAATAGATAAATGGATTAAAATGTGATTGAGGTGATGTATGACTATGATCATATATCAAATTGATAGTGAAATAGGTTATAATAACCTATCAATAATGTCTAGTAGTCAAGCTAGCAAAAGGATTGGAAATATGATGGGTGCCTAATATTCAAAACTAGAAAGAGGATGATATGATGGGTTCTATTAATGAATAAGGAAAGATGATTGGACTAAATTAGATTGATGGGTTTGCTAGATTGAGACTAATAAGGTGACAGTATGCTAACAAGATATTGAATAGGTATGAGTATCTGACCAAAGGATAAGTGATAGTGGAGTAGGATGATAGGATGATGTGGATGAAATTAGTAGCTAAAAATGTTAGACCAATTTCCTCAAGATGTTATGGGGTAGGATTAGGTGGTGAAGGTGATTAGGATAATAAAATAATGATAAGTATGATGATAGGTGATGATGAAATCATAAAAGGGTAATGAAAGGTGGATGGTTTAGACCTGTATGTGACCTAGAAACCAACTAGGATAAGATGAGGTGATGACTAGATGAGGGATGAAGGCAAGGTTAAGACAAAGTGATTTTGTATGGATTTAAGATTAGATGTGGATGATGAGGTCTAATTAGGATGTGATTATGGGATGACTAATGACATATTGGTTAGTGATAAGATGTGATTAAAATGATGTACAAGAGAGTAAATTATGTACACAAAGATATACAAGGTGATGGGATAATGAAACAAGATGGTATTGGGATGATTATGATGATGGATGAGGTGGACTTAGGATATAATGTGGATGGTGAGACAAGATGGTATTAGGATAGGTGATGGGTTATGATCAAATATTTAAGGGGTAATGTCAATAAAATGATATGAGAATGATTAAGACTATGGTGTGATTGATGGATAAGGCAAGGTTAAAGTGAGGTGTGATTGATTATGGAAGAGGTGGTCTTATGACAAGGTGTGACTAATCTAAGATAGGAGATGGGTTAATAAAAAGGGTATGGAAGAAAAGGGTGACAAATATATATATAAGATGATGATTAGGCAAGGATGTATAAGATGATGGGGTATGACTAGGATGGGATGAAGACAAGATAGTATGGGATATGTAAAAGGATGTACAAAAAGATGATATATACAAGGGGATGATGATGAGGATGTGAAAGATGAAAGGATATATGTAAAAGAATAATGAGATAAATATGTAAAATATGTTGGTGATAGGGGTATGGGTGAATATGTTTAAGACAAAATGGTAAAAGGATAAAATATAAAAGGATGACATGTATGAAGTGATAGTGAGATAAGGGTAGACAAGATGATGATTAAAAGGGGTGATTTATGGATGAATGATAGGTGGGACTAGGATGAGATATGACTAATAGGATATATAAGAGAAAAAAATATGTACAAGTGATGAGATAAGGATATATAAGATGATGATATTGATATGCAAGTGGATGAGGTAGTGGGATAAGAATATAAGATGAAAATGGTGTGCAAGACAAGATGTGAGTGACAAGAGGATATAATTGAGATAAAGGATATATAAAGAGACTATGTATAACATGGATATACAAGTCATGAATAAGATGGGAGATTGGGATAGGACTAGTAAAATGTACAAGTGAATGGATTATGTACAAGGGGATGAGACTAGGATTATACAATATGTGATTAGGATGTAGGGTGATGATTATTGATGGATTCAAGATTGGTGATGATGATAAGATGGGGGATGAGAAGGGGTATGATAAATGATAAGTGTATATGGTTAGGTAAGACAAGGGATGGAATGGGATTAAGACAAGACAATATGTATGGTTCAATAATGACTAGGATGTTAATTAGGATATATATAGAGGATGACGAGATAAATATGTGGTAAGGATATACAAGATGATATGTATAAGGGACCTAGATAAGATTAGATAGGTAAAGGTTGACTCAACTCACAAACAACATAAGTTTATCACAACACACACCCAAGAAAGAAATACACAACCTATTATTAGTAAACTCAAGGGTGTGTAACTTGATGTCCACACCATCCAACAGCTTCATAGGTGAGGTTGTAGGCTAGTGACCCATTATGATATCTATTGAACCCTCTCAACTTTGCTCACACATAATGGCTATTTTGGATCTAATATTGACTCCTATAGTGGTATACCTATTACAGTAGGAAGGTATTATTCTAGGTTGAACATGCTCTCTAAGGGAATCCTCAATATACATGAAGGTACATTGGGTCCTAAGTCTATATAGGGTGATATCTAATGCCTAGTTTAGAGAGTTAACTCTTCCCCCTCATGGATGACCTATATGGGGTCAACCAATTATCCTAATGATATTTATCCCTAATTTTTATATTCCAACAAAACATAGAGTTTGGTTAGAGCATGGTGGTGAAATCCACAACACTAACCCCTATATACAAAGCTTGTGTGTGGGTGTCATTTCCACATCATTTTCTATCCTAGAAGGGAGGAGTTAACAAATAAGTAATCACACAATATGATTAATTGACCAATATAATTACCTATTTGTGATTGGTATGATACAATAAATTATCTTCAAATAAATAACAATACACACACACAAACAAGTATTTACAAGAAACTAAAGAAAAGACAATGATATATTCAAATTAATGACTTTTCAAAATACAATGAAATATAAGACAAGAATGAAAAATGACACTCCTCCCTAAAAACACAAAGGTTATAAATATTATTAGGGTGCCTAAATCTTGAGGGGTCCTACAAAATAAATGGTTATTACTTTGTTTAATTTAAATTTTTGACCAAATTGTTCCATTAATTACCTAGGAAAAAGTGTTTAATAATTTAATATAATTGTTGAAAATCCTACCCTTGCTATTTAATATCACACATTAGCTAAAAGAGGTCTAATATATTAAATTAACTATCATCTGTCATTACTTTCAAACATACAATATTTATTGCCTAAGATATATTTGAATATAAATATATCTACTAATTTCCAATATATATATATATATATATATATATATATATATATATATATATATATATATATATATACACCTAAACTAGAGACCACATACTCACAAAAAGGCTTTGAATATATAAAAATATGTCTTCGAATATAAACGTAAGATAACAAATAAAATCCTTGACAATGATTAAATATTCTTGATACCATTATGAATTACAAAATAACCCAGATGCCAACTAGTAATAACTTTCAGTCAAAAGGGATGGTGTAGATATTAATTACCCTTGAGAGGTGTCGGTACCTACCTAACATTGATATCTCTAGCAAGGACCATTAATATATGATATCTTGAGTAAAGACCCAAGGTATCAATTAATAGATACATCCTTTTAATTTAGGGATTCCACTTACCAAAGACCCTTAAAATAAATTTGAGAACATAGACTTATTAGGCATCACTTAGGTAGTGTTCACATTGATAGATGTCTGATTTGGTCAATGACACAGCTATAATTTCTCAGTCTAATAATAAATGTGACTAAATTGATGGTTGTTTTTAGATGGTAGTAGTAAAAATGTTTTTGCTGAGGAAAGTCCAAATCTAGTATAAAAGTTCTTTTTAATTTTTCAAATCCTATAATTTTAATGGTGACACTATTACTATAAGCTATCAACTCTTAATTAATTTTGCAAGCATCTAATGATTCGAGTGAAATATTTTTAAATATGTATTTTCTAGCATAGAACTAGCATATCAAAATGTCAGTCAAGAATATGTTGAAAGTACCATGCCCAATGCTTGATGACCAACATGTAGTAGTTATTAATAATTAATTCTAATAATTAGTGATATTTATGTCATAATAAATAGATGACTCTAGATGTCATAATTTATACTTGAATATCAAGACGTTAGGAAATAAGATCTACTAGTGACATTTTTATAAATTTTGTATTGATTATGCTTGATATCCATCTTTATTTATATAATTGGGTGGTATCTTTCTAATTCTCACCTGTAACACTTCCTACACCTAATAACTTGCTAAATTGACCAAAACTCTCACATTTACAAAACTATTAGGACCCATACTAAATTCAAAAGTATATTTTACTTTGGTCAAAGCAAAATTAAATTTAGCCAAATGAGTGGCTATTGATAATTTCCTAAAATATTTAGAAAAGCATTATAATTTTAGGATGGATGGTGGGCTATAATGGTGGCTACAAAGCTAGGGAGAGAGCATTCATGAAGTATTAATGGATGGATCGATCCAAAAAATAAACAAGTTTGGTTGAAGGAGAGGATCAATGAGTTTAGACATAATGATTTCTTAGTCAATCTCCCAAGTAACATATCTAGACAAATCAAAAACTACACAATCTAAGATTAGAGGTGTGAGAAGATTAGTAGGTTAGCCAATAAAATGGTAGAATTACCAAAATATATAAGTCACCATTTCCAATATTTATCTCACTAATCAAGTCCATATAGTTATGGTGATGTATTTATTTCTTCTTTAAAATATGAGTACATGACTTGTCTTTATTTTATATGATTAAAGGTATTTTCTTAATGACTAGGTTTTCACAGTCATGCCTAATCTTAGGGATACTTTCACACTCTGCCTCTTGACCTTCATGGAGATCCTCATAATAAGGATGAAAGGATATTGGCACTATAGGCTTATATATATATATATATATATATATATATATATATATATATATATATATATATATAATGGACTGTTAAGTTGAAAAGCTAAATTTAATCTTCAACAAAAATAGTGTCTACAAAATTATGGAGTATTACAAAGGTGCAATTTTGAAATTAATAACAATAAAGAAGATTGTAGATGAAAATATGACTTGGAAACATAGACTTCATGTTAAATATTTCCTTCAAACTGCATTATTACACTTCACATACACAAAATTAGTCTGAAAGGGGAACCCTTCCCATTGTGGTTGCCAAAATGTAGCGATATTTTGGGCTCTATATGAATTTAAACAAGGTAAATCCAAATCAAAATGCAAACTACCTATTAGGAAGGATTTATAAAATAATTCAAAATGATATAAAAGATTACTAAATTCTTTGCTTCATATTACCTCCTTCTAGGATTTGCAAATGATCAAGTGACGGCATATAGACTCAAATTATTGACATGGATGCTTTATTAAAGATGATGGATGCTTAGATCAATTGATAATTAGACATGGATTCTCCACAAGATTGGTAGATTATTAAATGGTCATGAAGGCTTTATGAATTTTTTATATGGATTGAGGGTGGAGGGAGAATTTGTCTGAAATAGGCAAATGGAGGGAATTTTGAAGAATTTAAAATTATTACAAGTCTCTAGTTTGGAGACTTCTAGAGATTTAGAGGAGCTTCTCCAATTATATATACTTCTCCATAGGTTTAGGGGATAATCAGGGGGATTAGATAGTAATTAATGAGGATTAGGGATCATAGGGATGTAGTAATGGCTAGGGTGGTGGGGTATCTAGGGTGGTAGGTGAATAAATATGAATTTTAAATTATCAAGTTGGTTTAAGGAGTAAGTTAGTAGGTAATAGGATCTATTAGAGGTTTTAATGAGGGGATTAACTGATTTTAATATATGTTAAAGGTTATGTGGTATATAGGAATGGGATATGGATATTAATCCAATAATTAATATAGATAGGAAATAAGGGAATTAGGCTAAATTAGTGGAAATTAGTATAACTAGTAGGGAAAGAATAATTTTAGTGCATACAATGAGCATAAATTTATTTCCAACTAAATAATTTATGTTGATGACATTGATAAATTCCAAGTCCGATTAATAAAATGACCTTACTTTAACAATAGGATGTAGTTACATTTTTACGTGCACTTCTCTCTTTGCCAAAATTTAGCATTCATGGCATGTTCTTATATGGGTGTGTGAGTCCTTAAAGATTTTTGGCCAATAGTATCCCATTCAAACGATCTTATGTGACATGGTATTTATATATGGATAACTAATTCCAACATTCTGGTGTAGGTTCTCCAAAATATCTTGAGCTTCTTCTTGGGATATGTATCTCAGGTGGATGCCTTCATAATTCCTTCTATAGAGGTTTCATTTTATGATCATGTAGTGAATATCTTTGAGCCTCAAATATTTCTTTTTGTATCTATTTATTTGTGGGTAATAATTACCTATGTGTAAATATTGAATGATATTAGCATACTAGTCTCCTATAGATACCTGGGTCTTAAAAACTCCTCAATGGTGATGTACAGGTCAAGCTTAGTCATAATTTGAATGATGCCTTGTCTTCTAAAAAATTTGGTAGGATTGATTTATAATTAAAAATCCTACAATTTTTCATCATTTTTGCTCTCAACTCTCCCAATTAATTATATTTTAAAGTGATCTTAACAACATGTTCTAGTATAATAGTGATACTCTTATTTCTCAAGATATAATGTATGAATTTATTCACTACCTTAACTAGAGGAAAAATTTGCTTGTCTATCATGGATTACCTAAGATCTAATTATTTTAAATTTATTCTCATGAATTTAATATGATATTCACTTCCATCCTTCCTCTAAGTAATCATAATAATAATTTTATGTTCTAAAGCAAAAGAGTATAAGGAGAAATATTTATTGAAGTCCAAACTTATCAACATTGGGACCTAAAATATAACATTCTTGATATTTTGAAAATAATTTTAGGATCATGGTGTCCATTCCACTTTAGCATCTTTATTTAGTATAACATTCATATGTCTAAGAAATTTTACAAAACCTAAGATAAACTTCCTCACAAAATTTATCTTTCCAAAGAAAGACTTGAGATCCTTCTTGTTGTTTTGAAATGCAAACTTTGAAATCCCTTGAACTCTATCTAGGTCAATTTTAATTCCTTATTTGTTGATAATATGTCATAAGATATTTCCCTTAGTAACACCAAATATACTTATTTTATGGTTTAGTGAGATGTCAAACCTTCTACATCTTTCAAATATTGACTGTAGATGGCCTACGTGATTAGTTCTATTCTTTGAGAAAATAGTGAGATCATCTATGTAAATGGTTATGAATTTACCTATCATACCTTTAAATTGTGGTCCATGGATTGATAAAAGGTAGATCCCATGTTCATTAGGGAAAAAAGCATCCTCTTATACACATAAGTACCCCATATTCTAGTAAATACAATCTTCATTCTATCTTCAGATTTAACCAACACATTGTTATAATCTAAAAACATCTAAGAAGGACAATATTCTAGAATCACTTAGTATATGGATCACCTCATCCAAATAAGGTAAAGGGTCATTATATTTCTTAGAATCCTTATTTAGGTTCTTGAAATCAACACATAATGTGATTTCCTCTTTATTTTTCCTAATGAGAATCGAGTTGGTAACCCAGATGGAAAGTATGATAGGGAACACTATCTTTTCACTTAAAAACTTCTCCACTTCCTTTAGAATGAGAAATATAGGATAGGATTGATTAGTCTCTATCTTTTCCTAAATGTCTTATGGTTTATATTTAATGGGATTATATGGGTGATGAATATTCAGTTAAAAACCTTTAGTTCCTCGTGTGTGTGTGTGTGTGTGTGTGTGTGTGTGTGTGTGTGTGTGTGTGTGTGTGTGTGTGTGTGTGTGTGTGTGTGTGTGTGTGTGTGTGTGTGTGCAATTAAATATTTATACTAGGTGAATATATCCTTTACCCTTTGTTGGAGGACACTTGAGACCAATGTTGGAAAAGCACAGATCACACTTATCCCCTAAATTCTCTTTACTAAACTTGAACTCATTGACTTAGGCCAACTTTGTTGTTTGGATTTGGGATCCATAACAAACACATTTTACAAAGAAACCAAACCTAGAGGAATGTAATTCTCTTTCAGCTAAATAACCCCTTATTCTCCAAATTCTTCCTAACATAGATATATGACCTGTTTATCATCAATGATGTGAGACTCAAATTATCCCAATTTGGTTAAGAATTGGACAATCTATTGGTCACCATCAAAGACCTATAAATTTTCCACATTATCAACAATAGATGGGTAGGGCATAATATCAATGAAAAATATCTATACCTTGGATTTATGCAATGGTGCTAAATTGGCAACTAAAGTAGCCAGTGAGTTAGTAGCCTGATTATGTTATCTAAGAATAACTACTACATTGAATTATTCAAATTAATTGATCAAATTCAAGGCTATATGTTTATACCTATTTAGATATGACAATTTACACTAGTATTTATTTCTGACCTAATTAATTACTAGTTTTGAATCTCTATTTATTAACAATTCCTTGACAATATTTTTGAGAATGAATTACAATCCCAAAATCATTTCCTTATACTTTGATCTATTATTTGTGTAATGAAATTAAAACCTATAATCTATAATTTAATTCTTAATTTATGGGTTAATCAGTTCAACACCACTACCTGATCCTTTCTTGCCTATTACACCATCAAAATAGAGAGTCCACAATTAGGAAGGTCATTGGACTTTTAGTTCCTGCACCTCATACTTTATGGTAAAGTTATAAATTACAAGATTAAGGGATTTATAACTTAAATATTCATTATTAATATTGTAACCCATGATGGGGTGTTTCATTCTTGGTTCCCAATCAATTTAAATCTAGTTTACAACACCTTTCCATGGTAGGAAAATATGAGATAAGACTGTTGCTACATATTCATTTAGTGTTTTTGACCAGTCTATACTCTATATTATTCCATATAATTCTAGGATATCTACCAAAAGTATATTAATATTCATCTCCACATGTGGATTATATGACACTTAGATGTGTACATCATTCAATTTTCCAAACACAGACACCATAATTTTGTCTAGCTGTGAAACTACCCTCTTAAATGGGTTTGGAGTCAATCCGAGATTTTGACAAATAGAAGTTGGTATAATAGTATCCAAAGCTCCAAAATAAAATAAAAATTTATGAATATTCTTTCCAAATGATCTAAGAATTAATAATAAAGGAGGAAGTTTTGGATTACTCTTCTATATGACATTTGTATGGGAAACCTTTATCTTCTTTATAGTAGATTTTTCCTATGATAGACCTCCATAGGAGTTCCTTTTATTCAGTAATTTGAGCCAATTAATGAAGAGTGATGCTTGATTTAATTTTATTCATGTCTTCAAAAATGTTGTATCTTCCTTTTCTCTATTACTCCTTGTTCTAGGTTTGATCATTCCCTTTTTGGGGAGGTGGATTGTTATCAGCCTTTGGATTCAATGGCATAATTACATTATTTAGAGGAGTAGATGTTGTGAAGTGTTTCTTGTTCCTCATATTTTAATTTCACTTTTAATAATAATGGAAGGCATTTACATCATTATATTTATCCTCTAGTACATTTTCATCCTCACTTAAGAAAGGAATGTCATAAGTTTCAAAAACCATGGTGGTGCTAGACTCATGGGGGAACTTTGGTGGGTTGTTTATCAAATCCTACCTCACCATTTCTCTTCAAAAGATCTTGAATGTTGCACAAAATTCAAAAAATTCAAGAACATCATGTTGTGATGTAATATGAACCATGAACCAATTGGTTATAATTGTTTCCACTACATTTATTTATGGTAATTTATTGGCTTGATGTTGTTATGTATTATTTTTAGTATTATTAAAAGGCATGTTATACCATTGAAATCCATAATTTTGATTATTAATTTGACTTTAGAATTAATCATCTTCCTTTGCATGCCCAAGAAGTCATTGCTTAATTTTTAGACCATTCTCTATATATAATACAATTCTACTTTAGTAGAATTAACACCCTAGGCAACTAAAATAATGAATGGGATCAAATGCTAGTTCTACTAATGCCCATTCATGTATGCATGATTTTTTAAGAAATCATAACCATTAAAATCCATAATTATGATTATTATTCTAACCAGTAGCATTACTCATCTTATTTTGCATGCCTATAAAGTCATTTCTTAATTTTTATACCATTCTCTATATGGAATCCAATTCTACTTAGTAGAATTATCACCCTAGGAAACTGTAATAATGAATGGGATCGAATGCTAGATCTATTGATGACCATTAATATATGCATGCTTTTTTAATAAACCATAATTTTTATTCGATGTATTTTACATTATAGGAGGTAATGCATACAACTAATTCTAGTTGATTGATGAAACATCTAAATCATATGAGGCATGATATTTAAAGGTAGTAAAACAACATCAAGGATAGAAGTGCCTAGTATCTACATATTTATCTACCTTTGAATGTTGATCACTTTTTCATAGGCTAATGATATAGTGTTAACAATAATAGATATTCATAAAAATACTATGGTAATTAGATTTAGGGTGTTCTTGTGCATTTTAAGTGTTAGTTCTATTGGTGGTTTATATGTAGCACTTAACCAAATGTATATATTCTAAAACATTTCATTAAAGTCTTGAATTGGCTCATTGGGATACCTCTTTATACTAGTGAAAAACTGATATACCACACTTGGATTGGTAACTTGTCCAAATTAGGAAAGAAAAGTGATTTGACATGAGTTTCATGAAGTAATTGATTTATCTTATGAATTGGGGAACCAATCATAAACATCATCTTATAATGTAAATGGAAAATTATTGCATGTAATATCTTCATTAGTGACATTCATTAATCATAAAGTAGCTTTGAAAGACATGATATGTTCCTGTACTATCTTCCCCTAGAAGGGGAGAAATAAAGTAGATATTTATTTATATTCATTGGTAAATCATGCACATATCTTGGGACTGTAATGGTGGATCCAACTAACCAAGATTGAGGCATAAAAATATTTGTGGGATGGAGATTTCTAACTAGGGGAGGTTTCCTGACATGGGATACGATGGGGATAACTGGTGTAGATCTAGGCCTTTGATGTATTGATAAAGATGAAACCAAAACATTGGTTTGGGCTCTAGACCTAGTTAATCTCTTGGATGTCTCTAGTGAAATTCAAACATAGGGGATAACATCTACTAGGGAAGACACAC
Source organism: Torreya grandis (assembly GCA_037957365.1). Lineage (NCBI taxonomy): Eukaryota > Viridiplantae > Streptophyta > Pinopsida > Cupressales > Taxaceae > Torreya > Torreya grandis. The sequence goes on from JARHVA010001231.1 coordinate 2,077,650, forward strand.
AAGTGGTTATGGCCCTCTTTGTTACAAATTTATTTCTATTGATGTGGGTTTTATGTACACCCTAGATTTAATGAGGTAACCTTTAACATTTTAGGATCTCAATGGAAATAAACTCCACTATATAGTGCAAAAATAGTAGGATTAGCATGAAATTTATTAAACTATTTATGAATGGGTGAGTGAATCCTAGAAAAGTTAAAACCTAGTTGAGTTGGATGGATGACACCTATGCTAAAGTGGGTAGATCTTAAAAAAACTCCAAAATGGGGAAAAGTAGGGTAGATTAGAAGGATATATGCTCTAAATCAAGTTTTTTTTTGTTTTATATCTTTTTGGACAAGTGTTTTAATACCAATATTTGAATCTAATATATGTTTTATACTCACATGCAAAAATAATAAGAGTATCTGGGGAAGAACTGATATAATAAACTCTAGGATCTCAAATAAAGTTTGATACAATTTAGAGTTGTTATTGCACACCCTTACTAAATAAAATATAGCTCATATCAGAGAGGTATATAAGATAGCTATGGATTACACCTACAAGTATATATCAAGAAAATACTTATACACACTCAGAGAATTGAAAACAATCTACCTAATTACATGAGATCAATGATAATTACTAATTGTCCAATAGTTATTGCACATATTCAAATTAACAAAGATTTATAATAAAAAAATGAATTATATAGATATTTTTCACACCAAATTATTGAATTAAACATCCAATAAAATAAAACCAATGAATTACATAGAATTGGAATGGAAAAGCATTGACATAGTTTCATGAAAATCAAGACTTCTTTCTGTATTGATAAATTTCCCCCATTTTTTTGAATTTAATATGATTACAAGTAAAAATAGATTTTGGAAGGTGTCATTTCATCCATCAAATTCATTAAAATTTTTAAGTTACATGTTAATAATTAGAATGTGAGTTCTAATCAATGCAATGCCTACGTGTACAATTCCAATTGATCACAACTATGTTTCTAAAGATAGACTTGATTTTACATGGAAATGCAATGTCTACATGCTTAAAAAAGGTGGTAAATATTATATGTATATGATATATATAAATAGACTTTATTTACATTATTTAACTATTCACAAAATATACATGCAAAATCAACCTCAGAAGACTAAGGCTTAATTGAATTTGATGGTTGCATGGTTGAGGTTGAAGTAGTATAAGGAACTAAAGTAGTTAATTGGGATATGGATGGTTCAACCATATCAATTTTATTTACCTCAAAATCTTGGTAGTGTTTTTAACTAGCACCATTCTATAGTTTGATGATGTCTAAATTTAGAAGAGATGGCCTAGGTACTCTACTGACTTGTGTCAACAAGAGTGCATGTTCAAATTTAGTGGCCCTAAACTTTACCTAAAAAATATATACTTTTGTAATATTCATCTTTAAAAACTAATTACTTATTCAATTTCTTCTAATGTAAGCCCTTGAATCCTTTTCTTTAAATTGGTAGAATCCTACTAAAGCAATTGGTTAAAACTATCTCTACTTTTTAACTTTCATGTAGAGTCCAGTGTTTGAGAGAGATTAAATTCATTTATAATTTTTAATATTATATTTTCATGTTCTAAAAACTTTTGGATCAAATTTTATAAGCTTGAAACCCAATCCCTAAGCTCATGTATCTAGTTGACCACCAAGTTGAGAGCATTATCTACTTCTAATGGTCTCATCAAATACAAATGGTTATAATCCCTATTAGATATTTATAATATAATAAAATTAAATTTATTTTCATCTTATTTTAAATAATTAAAGAATTTTCTTGTCTCAATAATATGAAGAGCTAGCTCAAATCTCACTAAACTAATAGCATGTAAAATTTTATACAATGAAGGGATATACTTTAAATATTATCTTCAATTTATTTGGGAACATGAACAATTTGTTGTTGTTCCCTTACATGTTTAATATCTTGCTCCATCTCTCACTTAGCCTATTCAGTATCCTCATGAAGTTATATCAAAGCTTACATTTGAGTCCTAAAGTAGGACATGAAATCTTAATTGTAAGGGGACTCACCCAACCTCCTATTCTTTCTCTTTGTGTGTCATCCTCAATCTTCCTCTTTTTAACTCATTGGATGGTTCCTATGTATTTATCAAAGATAGAAATTAGTATGGTAATATCTATTATCATTAAATTAGGCCTTTGGGAAGCTTAGGCCTCTACATAAACATCCCATTGAGGAATCATCAATTGGGTGGAGTTAACTAGTTGTGTGCCCTGAGTAGTAGTCTCATACAAAAGGTCCCCTAAAGATTGCATTAAATATTGTGTTTGAAAGGGTATAGTGATGATGGCCAAATGATTTTGGACAAATCTATACCATCAAACTAGGGTATTGGATTAATGACATACATATTATTATTCTTTTTATATTTATTTTTCTGGACAATAGAGGTGGATTAGGTAGAACTAAAAGAAGGCATTGGCAATGCTAATTGGGTAGAAGAAACATGCAACTAGTTACTTTCCATAGATCCTTTGGTCTTATTAAATTTAACCTTTTCAGGCTTATAAATGGTAGGGGGAATGGTGATTAAGGTCAAAATAGTGGAAGTAGAAATAGTAAGGGATTGAGAAACAAACCTAGCACTAGAAACAACTAGAAATGTGTAAACAACATGATTAGTCATAATAGGATCCAATGAAAAAAATAGTATAAGAAATAATAGAAACCAAAGTCAATGTAGACAAAATAATTATTTAAGTAGTTGAATTAAAAACATCCTCATCTAACCTATCACCCAAAGTGGTACTTTTTACTTTAATAACTAAAGGCTTAAGTCTTTGTCCTAATATATATAGTTCTTTATCCTCTTCTTCATCTTTAGGTTCCCTCTTGATGGATGTCTATCCATGGTCTATTGGGACCTCTTGTAATGGATCTTAAAAATTTGTAACCATAGGGGTTTAAATAACTTAAGGATTCCTCTTATAAAAAAATGTAGTCTTATCAAACAAGGGGGAAGCCTACTGAGTGAAGGAAGAAGTAACATCCACACTTGTGGAAACAAAAACTAAGAAGGAAATAAGAAGGCCTTCCTCATATACACAAAAAGAGTCAATACAAATTAGTTCCTCTTATCCTCCCAGACCACTAGCAATATCTATAATTTCTTCCACACATTTCTCTTTCTTCACAACCCTCATTGCAAGTGGTGGTGTTTAATATGGTCCTTATTGTGATGAAAATGTAATCACGAGGGTTTCCTCCATAATAGGATCCCCCTTGACTATTATCATCACCATGGGTGGTGTCCTAGAAGAGGTTCCTTGGTATTTATGTTGATGGGAATTATGGGAGGTCTAGTTGTTTGTAGTTATCTACGCCCAAAAGGAGGAAGACTAGTGTGCACATTGGTAATTGTTACAAAAATATCTACCTAAATAATTTTTAAAATCTCTTCATTTATCTACCTTCACTCTCTCTATATCCTCAATGTCATCTTTTACATTTAAAAATATGAAATCATGGTCATAATACTTATGTTGGTATAATATGATAAGGCCTTGGATGTGCCTATGTATTTGGTCATGAGGATCCAAATCCCTATGTGGTAAATAATCTAATCAATAGTACTATATATTCTTTATAAATTCTCTAAAGTGTTTATTGATGGTATAACACATCCAACTAATCATCAAAGAGGAACCATGAAATAATATTTTCTACTTTTTATTCAAGTCTTCATCCACACTCCACCATAGTTGGTAGGCCATCTCTTTCTTAGGTAGATTTTAAAGGACAAACTTGGGGAGACATAATTGAAAAACATTGTAACCCATGACCATGATCATTGTGTATTCAAGTTAGAGCTAATAATTCCCCCTTATCCTTAATGTATTTCTAATATTCTAAGTAGGGGTTCTTCATAAATTACCCTCCGTACTTGAGAGTAAAAATTCTCAGTAATTCTGGCTATGTTACCTATGAATGCATAAATGTGGAGGAAATAAAAATAATAACATACCTTATTTTTGGTAGAGTCTAGGGTTGGGATCCAAAGTGATCAATTATGTAAGTAGTTAGTGCCCATGATAATGTCCAAAAAATAAGACATCATGTAGAAATAGACACCTAAGGGCCTTTTGTCCTTATTTAACATCTATATATTTAAGCCTTGTATTGATTATCTCCCCTAGTATGATGTTTAGCTCAAAATTCATCATCAAATCTAGAAGTGTTACCCATTCTAGATGGAGATAGTAGATGCTAGGGTGACCATACAATCTATTCAACAATGCCATTCCAATATGGATACCCATCCAAAACCTAGTAATAGGCACTAGCTCCCTATATTTGAGAGTGATAACCTCTCTGAGAGTGATCCATTTCCTTAGAGCATTTTCAATCATGGTTATCTTTTTCCATATATCCACTTAGTGTTCATCAAATGTAGCATCTATAATTGGTATTTTTAGATACTTTGGAAGGCATCTCCTAATATGCAATAAATGGCCATATTATGTCTTAGGTGGTGTAATAATCCACTACCAATCATCTTACCCATAAATAATAGGTCTTGTAACAAGTCAATGTAGGGCATCACCTCAAGCTTATCCACTATAAAATGTATATATTACCATTTTAATGGTAGAAAGTCTACTACCAACTACTATCTTTGGAAATCAGAGCTTTTTCATATGAATGGGCATCTACATCCTTGAATATGTCCCAAATAGATAAATAATTAGCATATTTATTATTAAACACAATCAAATTCAAAGTAGTGTCGATATATTTTATATAGTCTTGGATAATTTTGAATGTGGTAACACCCCCTTAATTGCCTTAGGTGAAGAGGCCATTGTTACATGGTTAAATTACATTATTTTCATTATAATTCAATTATTCATTAGATTACATGCATAAATTCACAATGAATCATATATAAATAGGGCTTAAAATTCTCTTTGGAGTGCAAATTATCTAGATTTTGTTAGCAATCAATAGGTGCAATGTCTCTTTATAATTTGATGATATAACTTTGAGTCTAAGAATTTAATTCTAGTTCATGAGACATTAATTTCCAATGTATCCAATCTTGTTTTACTTATTTAATTCAAACTTTGTCACTTTAATTTAGAGGTATGCCATGTAGGCTTTTTATGCATTCATAGAAATGATATATTAAAGCCTTAGACAAATGTCATCTCATCATTACTTTCATGCAATACAAACTATGCCATATAGTCTACCTTCAAAGGTCAAGTGTCAAGTATTGTACTGGAATACAATTTTTGAATGTAAGTTTTGAAAAAAATCTATGAATATAAAATCATGTGAACACAACCTATGAATAAAACCTATTCCAAATACAATTTCTAAAGCATAACTTACAAATAAAAGTTACAAAATGCAAAGTTTGAAAAGTGTAAAAATTCCAAACAAAACTTGAGAAGTGTAAAATATGTGAAGGCAAAGTCATGACATAAGATGCAAATAAACATTCTGAAGATGTACAAGTTCTGAACAAAAATTGTGAAGACCACATTCTGTGAACAAAATTTATGAACAAAGGATCCGATGAATACTTTTATTGAAGGATAAAAAAATGTCAAAATCTAAATTTTCAAACAAATTTTTTGATGACTAAAAAAATGTGAAGAACACTATTGGTGAAAGTAAAAACACATGAAGTCTAAAACTTTGTGATTAATGTGTATATCTTAAAAACTTGTACACATGAAAAACTCCTGAAGAATATTAATATGTTAGTTTGAATAAGCCAAACAAATGAAAATGTCTCCAAGTGTTTATACTAAACAATGAAGTTAGGTGCAAAAATAAATACCTATGAAAAATATTTTCAAATCAAATCTAGGCCTTTCATAATATAGTGGGTCCCCATTCGAAAGAAAATAAATAATGGGGGTGTGTTGAGTACAATAGTTTCTCCATATATCCTCATTCTATACACAATCATTTACCCTTATGCAATAATCTCCTGCTCCTTCAAAATATGACATTCTCAAATTCTCAAAATTAATTTTAAGTGTTTGGATTTTTTCTTCTCTTACCTTAATAGAGCCTTGATATGAACTCTCCAAGGTGTTCCATGTCTTATGGCCATTATTTAATCTCATAATTCTTGGATAAATGTTTGGGTCTATGACAATTTGAAGATAGAATAAAGATTTTTTAGCCACCTTTTATTCATCCTTTTCTATTATTTTCCAATATTTAGGTGGTGTTTACCCATATAAAACATTCTCTCAAAATCCTTTCCATACAATAATTATCTTCAAATGATATCTCTAATATTCAAAGTTGTCACCTTTGAAAACATGAATATTCATGGAAGTTGAATTAAATGTGGATATGATACCAAATTAATGTTTTTAATGTATGGAGTGGGTGAAAAGTATATTTTATTTAATATGAAATTTAATCTATTTATTAACCAATCAATCTTGTAATCATGAGCTATTATACTATTTACGTTATAAGTGTAATCATTGACCAAAAACTATTTTGAATAACTTCAAAATTTAAAATATATGATTTTTGGTATAAATTAATGTATACCTATAATAAAATCAAATCTTAAATGTGAAAAATGTTTCTAAATTTGAATTAATGCACCATGCTACTTTTGTGTGAAATTCTTATTAATAGATAAAACTACAATATGATTATTACAAGATAACTTGAATTACATGTTAAGTATAAAAGTAAAAAATAAATATATAAATTTACTTAACCATTAAATAAACTAAAAAATAGACTAAATTTGATATTTTTAACTCATCAATAATATATATACATCATGTAAGAAGCCTCTTCATCAATTAAGTAAAAATGCAGACTAGACAAGTGAAAGTTTAAAAATAAAATTATAAAATCTAAAAATAGAACTATAAAAATAAAAGTTTGATTAAATAAATTTAGAGTTAATTTAAGTTAACATACAGTGAATTATAGTGAATTGGGCTCTAACTAACACTACTAGCTATTTTTTAGTAAATTCCTATAAAATGTCCAAAATTGACCAAAAAACTAATTTAGGACATTAATGAATCAAATAACCTTCCTAAACATATAAAAAATATAAGTATAAGATAAATAATAAATTTCTAAATTTGTCCTTATACTCAACATGTCTCAGTTTTATGTGCATATGAAAAAAATATTGTGAAATTAAAAACAAATAATATTGAAGCATTCACACGTCTCACGAAAGTTCCAAGACTTCGCTATTAAGGGACATAATTGAACAACATGATAAGATAGACCATCATAGCTGACTAAGTTTATGGATATTTTCCTAAGATTAAAATAGTCACTTATTGTGAATCAATCATTTTACAATTAGTTCATACAGTCTTCATTCAATCTGTCAATGTACAAAAATCAAGGAAGTATATCAAAACAAGATAAGTCTTTCTCCATCCCTTTGTTTTCCTTAGTGTGCTTATCAAGAAAAAAATATCATGAAATGTGATTTTTTAAACAATATTATATTTATTATTTAAATTAGTTTACATTTGAATCAACATTATTTTAGGTTATCTAATTTATAATTAATATTTTACTAATCCACATTCATGATAGAATTAAAGGGGGGAATTTTAGACACTAAAACATAGTATTTAATACTTGGAAAGGTCAAAATAGACCTAAAATTATCCTACATGGTTTACCATCTATAAATAGTTCTCACTCTCCATTCTCACACACCTAAATTCTAGTTTTGAACCCTATCCATTATAATATTCCACTAGACACTTACAATAACCTTCTAGTTTGTACTAAATCAACTAATTACCCACTTAGAGATTCTCATATCACTAATATTTATGGTTAATTTTACACAAAACCAAATATAAATGGTGTGAGGACTCATCCAACCTCTCCTTAAATGAAGGGTCAAAAGAAACTTCCTTGGAGTCTATATCTACTAGCTCATGGTGGATAATATCTCTCAGTTGGTCATTGAAAATTTACTCATATGAGGGGCCTATTTGGAATACATTTAGATAAATGATGAGTAATGTTGGTATCATGGATTTTATTCTTGTAAAATTAACAAATGGATTGTAATGAAGATATAACTGACTTACTACATACTCATTGCATACACCTATTCAATAATGCAAATATAGAAATGAAAAGGTTCTATAATAAAGATGAAACTTATAAACACAATTTTCAATTTAGACTATCTTACCTATAAAAAAATAAAAAATATAAAAATATGAGGGAAAATGAGAATGTAAGCCTAATTTGTAATGAACATAGATCTGATTCATTTTATTAAATGTAACCATTTAAATCAATCTCTTGCTTGGCTAGTATACACACAACCATAAACAAAGATGATGTTAGAGTCTATGGATAAGTCAAATATGAAGAAACAAAATCAAAACCACCATATATACATGTGCTTTTAATTAAAAACAATCTACACAACCTTTCAATTAAAAGATATACTTGTAAATAAATGTTTGGGATCCACCCTTCTCAATTGAAATATAAAAAATAATTCAAAAAACATTGCTTATATAAAAACTAAGTAAAAAAGTAGAAAATTACACAAAGGGGAGAGGAAAAGCTCATAGATACCTACCTAACTACTTTATTACATCAATTGATCAATTAACTAGACATTATTAAATTCAAGAGCTATTATTTTATAGGTAAGGCAACTTAATTAGGTCATTAACACACCCACTAAATGGTGGTTGCATGAATAAAAAATATTGATCCATTTGAAATTTGAATTATTAAATATCATGTTTAATCCTAAGAAAATTATGTTCAAGACCATGCCAATTGATTCCTAAATTTAACTCAGGTGGCTCTATTTGGTTTGGCACTCATCAAAGCACTTAGTTGGCCATTATCTATGTATTAGGGGCCATGCCTGATTAAGACAAAGTTTTATATTTTACATTCTTAAATTGAAATTGTGTGGCCAAAATTTGGTGAGATCCACATAATTTCCCAGTTGGTCATGCTTTGTACTATGATGACCATGCCTAATTAAGGCACTTATTTTTCCTATTGTGGTTTAATTCCTACTAGATCCAATGCACATGCCACATATAAGTTTAATATCATTACATAGATAGAGTCAAACTTTGTATTTCATGATTAATTCTACCATTAGGGTGCCCCTATAATTTGGATATATTATTTAGATTGGACATATAATCCATTTTTAGGATTTTACATTTTGATGGGATGATGTGAGTCTCAAATTTAAACCCATATATTTTTGATGTAGATGCCATTGCATCTTTTGTTGGTGGGTTCATGCCATGTGGCTATTCATCCTTGTTATTCCACTAATTTATTGGGAGATAAATACATTCAAACTTTTATTTCGGTGAGATGCAATGATATTTTACCATGTGGCATCATCTCACTCATCTAAGAGGTCATAGGCCTTGATTCAACATTTTAGGTGCCTTAACTATTTTGGATCCCCTGAATCTCTTCATGTGGCTTCATCTTGGGAACTTTCTTGTTCTCCCATTAATATGACTACTTTGATTAAACTTAGGTCATAGAGAAGCATGATGCTACTAGGTGGAAGTATTTCATTCACTTAGAGAGTCGATTGCCTATTTACCATATACTAACCATCCTAGGGATTTGAGAAGACAATATTATGTAATTTGTCATCATCTCATTCAATTAATAGCTATATATTTAATTTATTTTCCACAAAATAGTATGGGGTTTGATATTTTGATAGATTACACCATCCCAAGGGGTCATAAACCTAGAAGACATTAATTACGTTGGCTACTATGGGCTGACATAAATGTGACAAGTGGAAACATTTCACTTAACTGGGGAATGTTTCACATTGAAAATTGGTTAAGTCTAAAAAATTTATTGGGAAGTAGAAATTTGACAAGTGACAACATCTCACTTGCCTAGGGCCTATAGGAAAGGAGGTAAACATTAGAATATCAATTTTGAACCTAAAAATGGCTAAGTAAAAGTTGAAAATGAAAGTAAAATACAGATAGATAAGCAAATATAAAGGCTTGTTTTTCCAACTTAGCATCCAAATTAATTTATAATGTAAAAATAGACCAAGTCCAAAAATTAAACAATACAAACACTTAGTCACTTTTACCTAGAAGTAAACCATAATAGCTAAAACTACAAAAAAAATCTAAAAAAGAGACATGTAACTTGAAAAGTCTAAGTCAAATTTTCCAAAAAGGGATATTTTTAAAGCATTTTAAAACATGTTTATAAAAATAACCATGACCTTTCCGACTTAAGTAGATTCAAAATTTTATATCAAATGAGTCTCTAGATGTGATTCATAGACCAAGTTTTTATAATGAGGATTTATTATCTAAACTTGATTAAAAATATGATGCATATATATCACTTATACTTCATATATATACCCCTACTATCACTAGAAATGTCAATCTAAGCAAATAAGAACCACCAAAATACCTCGAGAGAAAAGACTAGATTCTAGAACAAAACGAGATTTCATGATTTTTTTTGATGAAATTAGGGAATATTACGTAAGCAATAAAAAATGGAAACTCTAGTAGAAAATACCACTAAGTATTTTAGAATAAATAAAAATTGAATGAAACTAGAATTTTTGGCCAAAACAGTGCATGGAACATGAAAATATTAAAGAAAATACAAAATGGGATTAGCTAAATGACCAAATTCAATGTCATAATTAACCCATTGTGTGTAAAATGATTTAATTTACCATTTTAGAGGACTTATAGGGATTAATTTCTATGGTTCAAACCATCAAGTTAATGAGTCCTACTATAAAAATATTTTCCTAGGCATTACTGCACTACCAGTCAAGCATCCATTACCCCAATAAAGTTATCTCTAATCCCACTCAAGTCCTTGTTCTACTATTGTCGAAGATTTTATAGCCCTGGCATATATTGCCTGAATCACCTCGAACTGAGTTTTTCTTTAATTGATTTTATTTTCTATTTTTCTTCTCTTTTCATTTCACTATCTCAATTCAGGATTAGGGACCACCATAGAAAATTAAAGGTATAACTATAGATTTTTCACCCTAAGTCTTCACCATAATATTTTCATCCAATAATGTTTATAAAAAAAATTATTATGTGAAATTTCTACTTGGTTTCATGAGGATATTTTTAGTGATCAACTAGATTTAGCTAAACTCACCCAAATAAGAAAAAGCTCAAAACAAATACAATAGTTAAATCTTTGAAAATTGGCTCAAAAATAGGCTATAATAGTACAAACTATTGAAAATAATACTCTAGCTCCAAATCAATACCTAAATCACATGCCTACTAACCCTTTTTAATCATTTATTTACTTATCAATGTGGAACCATAGGGAAAAATAGTTAGGATAGACCTAACAATGAAAGTAGAAGATTAAAACAAGAAATCAGACCTAATTAAACAAAAAAAATATAAAATTAAAATAAGTAAATTAAATCAAGGAAGCAAAAGGAAATCATTTACACGACTATTCCAATCCAATCCAAGCTTAGAAGTAGTGCTTGAGGAATTATCCATTCACATGCAATAAAACATCATCACTAGTTAGCCACCATAGGCAAAAAGCATTCTTGTTTATGATTTTAGAGATTTTGAAGGGTCCTAGTGAAAGGGAATTGATTTTTTTGTGTTGAACCTTATTTTCATGAGCCTTTTCCCATAAAAGGACTAAATCAGAGATAAAGAAGGATTTTTTATTTATCTCATTTTTCAAAACAATATTTGAAAACTCCTTGATGCTTTCTAAAGTGTATTAGGGTTGAGTCATGCTTTTCTTCAAATTGATTTAAATTCAAGAGATGATCCTCTATCTTCTTATTGGTATTTAGGTAATATTCTAAAAATAACAAGTATGGGATTCTAAGGCTGATAGGAAAGATGAGATCTTGTCTATACACTAGATGATATGGATAAGTACCTAGAGAACACTTAATTATGGTCCTCTCAAACCACAATGTAAGCTTTAAAACATTATGTTGGTTACGTGGATTCCTTTCCAATATTTTTTGATTATGTCCAACAAGTTTTTATTAATATATTAAGCTAACCCATTACCTTACAGGTAATAATTAGATGAAAATTTTAGAATTAATTAATTATTATAGGCCTAATCAATAAATTATATGAAAGAGAAGATAGGTCCATTCTCACATACCATAAAAAATTCCATACCCAACTTGGAGACAATGTGGTCCTAAAAAAATCTGATTACCACATCGGTTATGCAATTCTTAAATGTTTGAGCTTTGGTCCAATGGGTAAAATTTTTAGTTTCCATAATAATGAACTTGTGTCCTATAGAGGATTTAACATTGATCACTTAGATGAAGTTTGATCCCCATTTTACAAATGGTTGGACCTAAATTATTGGTTTGTAACAACATATTGGGGCTACATTCTCTATGCATGACAACTTGGTAGGTATGACAACTCCATATGTGGGCATGAGCATAACTAAAAAAATGAAACCAGTAATAACCTACCCTAAGTATCTAATGGGATATAATACTCCTTGAGATATGACCACTTCCCAATTTCTCATATAAATCACTAAGTATGCTAGTCACTTCTTCTTTATTTGGGCATCTCATGTATATGTCTTCATGGTTCCTTCTATATAATACGCTATAATTAATCATGAAGATATTGATTTTCAAGCATAATTTTCTTCTCTGAGTGGAGTTCAAGTGACTTACTCATGGATTATTGAGATAATAATGGACTATATCCTAATACCAATCATTGTTTGTGTTATCTTGAATTGTATACTATTGGTACATTATTTATGGGTTAACTTCAATTATTGATTTACTAACTCCTTAACATATTAAAATTTTCATCAGTTGCAGTTATAGGTAAAATTATTGGATAATATTATTCCACTTACCACATGATTCACATAACTCATTTTGCATTAACATGGCCTTCATAGTTAGATAAGGCACAATGGAAAACACTTTACTATGAAGGATGTAATTCCTGAAGAACTTGATTATTTTGATAAAGGTAAAATATTGTTTTTCTATCATTGAATACCTTAGTTTAGAATTTCTAAATTGATAACTCATGAATGAGACATGTCTATCATATCTAGCTTTTTTCTTTCAAGTTAGGAATGGAACACTTGAATGATCTAAAGCAAAGGAGTAAATTTAGAATGGTTTCATATAATATGGACTTATGAGGACCAATGTGTTAATGATTGGTTTATTTATATCAACAAAATTAGCTTATGCCTCAGGGGTCCATTTGATTTTTGCTTCCTTCTTTAGAATTTTTTTTTAATTGGTATAACTATTTCTATGAAGCCTAAAATGTGTAGACACTTTATTTTTTACCACTTTCATACCTAAGCAATTATAAGAATGATTTATTTCAAGTAATGAAAATTAAGCCTAGAAGTCACTGAACATCCTAAATTATTTCATACATTAGAATTATACATATGAATCATGTCGATATATCCTTAATTAGTGAAATACATCATACACAATCATCACATTCCTCTAATTTATCTCTAGTCAAATTGTGACATATAAAATTTATGTTTTTGACCACTTGTTTGAGATAACTTATCAAATTCCAAAAACTGTAAAATGGTTAATCATAATTTCCTAACTAAATAATTATAATCAAATGGTTAAGTGAAAAATCCATAACAATTGGATGAATATCTAAATTTGGAAACTTAAATTTTTTTAAAAATATCTTGAAAGTGACATCTATCACAAAAAAAAAACAAACTAAAATATCAATATAAATACTAAAAATATTAGGAATTTTAATCCGTGCCTCATAAGTGAAATATTAATTCCAAGATTGAATGCACTTGGTCTACCAAATTTGACTAATCTTGGGCCCTTGATCCTCATCTTGAGATGGATGGTCCTCATAATTTAACTAAGTCTATATATATATATATATATATATATATATATATATATATATATATATATATATATATAAGGGCCTTTGGACATTATAGATAACATTTTCAAATTAAAACTATTATGAAAAAATTTATTAAGAGAATCCATGCCAAGCCAAAACCTCAAGTGGACAAGGAGTAATGTTTCCCATACATGGAGTCACCATTTCTAAATACTACTAATTCACAAGCCGATCTCATCCTCTTTAAATTGGTTAACAAGTAGGGGTCTTCAAACAAGTTAAATGATTTTATTTGTATTTCATTTTATTATTTATTTGATAATCTTAGCTTACCCTAGGGAATAGGCTTAGAGTGTTAGTTCTTCAAGTTTTTTTTTGTATTTCATTCACTAATAATTATATAACTACCTTTGGATTCTTATTATACATTTGACACACCCAATGGGACTTTTCACACCCCAAAAATTCTTTTGATTACTTCTTATAATGTTCTATCAATTTCTATTTAGATTTTCTTATTTTGGATAAAAAATGGAAAATTTTCATTCTCAGGTCGGACCTAAAATCATCAAAATTAACCCTATAAATAAGTGAATTAATTCAAGTGATTGTAAATTCATCACTAAAAATATGGAAATCATCTCAGAAAATGGAGAAATCATCTTTGTAATTTCTAATTATTTTTTTAGGCCTATTAAACAGTGAATTCATCACTTAAATAGTGAAATTATTCCATTTGGTAATGAAATCATCCCTAACAATGGTGCAATCATTCCATATATCAGTGAAATCATCCATGATAGTGGTAAAATTATTCCATATATAGGTGAAATCATTCTAGATAGTGGTAAAAGCTTTTTTAAGAACAGTGAAATCATCTTAGAAAATGGTAAAATCATCTTTGAAATTTATAACTATTTCTTTATAAAGGCTTGCTAAATGATGAAATCATGTATGAGAATAGTGAAATTGTTCCTAAAATTAGTGAATTTATCACTATATATCAATGTAATCAAACTTGTGTATTGGTGGATTGACCTTTGTAGAATGGTGAAATTGACCCTACGTAATAGTGAAATTATCCTTTTACAAGGACGTGAAACCTTAAAAAACCAAATTTATTCCCCATCTCAAACTATTGATTATTTTTTATAAGACCTTGAGAAAAAGGAAGTGTATTTATAATAAAATGAGTATTTTTTTATTTCAAATTTCATTTAGTGTTCTTAAAATTAAACCAACATTTTATTTAAGTGTTTAACAAAGAACCCAATTTCAATTTGGATCTTCTAAAACTTTTTTACTTTAGCATTATTTATTTTCATGCAAAGTTTATGTTGCTTCTTATTGTTTGAGTATTTCATGGCAATGACTTGCGTATATGCTCTCCCCTTTCTTAGGCTGACTCGAGATCACAATTTCACCAAATTTTTGTATCCCAAATAATCTACCATGTAATATATATCCTTATTTTTAAGAACTTAGATGATTCAAAAATGGTGTTATTCTTCCTTTTTTTATTTGATTGTGTGTGGTGGAGTTCATCACTTTATCACAAGTCCTTAAGGTGTGGTAAAGGGGATGTCATTGCCCAAAAAACATACCACCATATTATCTAATGGGGAATATAAATTGAGGCTATGCTCAGTTGATCTTTAGCTAAAATGTCCCTTAGAGCTTGAATTTTCTAGTAGGACTTAACTAAATCCTATGAATGAAGTTATTGAAAAGGTATTAGACCCTTTGGTGAATAGTCTGTTAAGTCTCAATGTCCAATTGATATATTTGAACACTTTGGGGACAATCTATAAATCCAAATGAAAAATTTAGAATAAAAGCTTCATTTACCACATAATACTCATTTATACATGGGTGCAAAGGTATTATCCCCCAAATATTACCTTTACATATGGACCTTTGAGAGAGGCATGAATTAAAACACCACCATAATTGAATTTAATTACATAATTAATCATTAAAATTTAATCCTCTCAAATGTGATTATATCAAAGGATCGGTGATTTTACCATAATCTTGTGTCAGTTCTTAAACTTGATTCATGATTTGTGTGTGTTGATGCATGATCATTAGTCAAAACCCTATTTGTATTCAAAACCAAATTTAACAAGTCAAGTCCAAAAAAATAGTCCCTACCAAACCTATAGGATAAGGCATTACCCTACCCAAATTTTAGGCTATCTTTACCCCATCTTAGTGTTATGATAACCAATTTTACCATTACGTTATTAACATGGTATAACTATATTTTCCAATCAAAATCCATTCAAATCAGGTCCATTTGAGTCCAAATCTAGTTTGGAATCATTTTTTCATATTTAAGTCACTTTTGACCCCATTCATATACTAAGACATTCAAAGCAAAATCAAGTTCATTTTGAGCCATATGCCAAGCAATTCAATCCACAAATGGTTTTTTTTTTGAACCATGTATCAATCCATTCAAATAAAAATATGGTTTATCTTGAACCACATGCCAAAGCATTACAATTATGATCAGGTTAATTTTAAACCAAATTCTAATTTTGATCAGGTTTGTCTTGAGCCATGTTTTAATTCTAATTCCAAATTAGGTCTATTTTGACCAAATCCAGTTATTATAAGTCCATTGCATGCCAATTCAAACCAAATTTTGTATTTCTATCTAATCTCCTTCACATGTAGGTTGGGAAAAATAAAGTCATATTATCAATCTTTTATTTCATTTGAATCATACCAAGTCAAGAGTACCCTCTTTAGACCAATTTTATCTAGACCAAGATTTCCCTCTTTGGGCCATTTTCAAAGACCAAGACCATGATCTTTGTGATAATTCTATCTAGACAAAGACTACCAAGTTTGGTCCAATTTCAAACACCAATACCACCCTCTTTGGGATAATTTTATCTAGACCAAGACCACCCTATTTCGGCTAGTTTTAGTGACTAATTCTTCCCTCTTTGGGACATTTATACCAAGTCAATTATACCCTCTTTGGGCTAATTTAATTCAAAAATAATTCCCTTGCATGAATCCTTTATTGAGGGAATATTTTATTTCATCTTGATCTATGGAATTTGAAAATAATTTGGATGACACCTTATTCAAACAATATAAGAATGCCATCATTTTTCATCTCATAAAAGAGGGAGCCAAACTCTCACCTAACTTTCTTATAGACTGATTGCATACCTTTGTTAAAGTTATAACTTATAGACCCACCCCAACATAACTAAATCATCAATTCTCAAGTACAATAGGATGGTCAACTCTTTTCTAATTAGCTCATGATTAGTTTAGATACCTCTCTAGATACTAATTTATTTGATAGTTACCTACTTACTTATCCAATATCTAGTATGGTCTTAGAGCCATAAAAAATCCAATCATTCCCCTTTAAGGTCCATTATCTATTGAGTATTTAAGTGCATCCAATTATAATAACTACTCAATCAAAATATGTCATGATCTCCTTCCCAAACATGATTATATTCATCTACTTCCAAGTCAAGGTCAAGATAGTCAATGCAATTTTGATATTATTATTGAATCACCCATCTTTGACTAAAATCAAACTATTTTTGGTCCATATTTACTTGATTAAGGACCCATATTTGATGATCCAAAATCTGAAGAGCCCATTGTTGTTGAGAAATAATTTATTTTTCATCCATTTCTAAACATTACCCATTTTATAAAATTCATTTATCCCAAAGCCTTCATTTCTAAGAAAAAAGTGAGCAAGGTACTTGTGGATAATGAAATTTAACAAGTCCTCTTCATGAATACTTCAACATCAAAATAAGGTGTTATATCAAAACCAATATTACAATTTTCCATCCTAAAACCAATATCAACTTTAGTATTAGAGGTTGAATGAAATTTAGTCTCAACATCAAATTTATACCCCCTTGAGTTAGAATATGCTTCACAATCACAATAAATTAGTATATATTATGACACTAGCTATATATTTCTACTAGATCCACTTGAGTTAGAATCAACTTCAAAATCAACAAACCTTAGTAGATGTTATGACATCATCTACATACTTCTTGTATATTAGATTGAATATATTTGTTATCCTTCCATGGTTTTCAAGGACATTTACTTGAACATAAACATGCATTCTTATAGTAGCCTCTATGAGAAATGTGATACTTTTACCCTTCCATTAGTATTACACATGCCTTTAACATTAACCATCCTATCCATTATATTGGAATCCATCCACTAACAAGCATCAATTAGGATTGACATAATCACACATTATTGAACTCTTTCCATGGTGACATCTTGGGGATAACATTTTTGGGACACCAAGACAACATTAAAGTAGAACAATCCCCTAGTGAAACATTATTTGAGGTGCTAGATGATAATCTGAATAAAACATGAGAATACTTTAATGAAACCTTTCTTAAGTCACTAAGGGATAATCAAAATAAATTAACAAACATCCCTTAATGAAACCTTATTCAAGGCGTTACTAAATAATTTAAATCATAATAATAAGAAAATAATTTTTTGGTGAAAGATTCTTTGAGTTTCCAATAGCTAAGCCAATTAATTTCTTGTTACTTGATGAAGAAATTATTGAAGCCTATATTAGCACACCTAGTAATTCAAAGCATATCTAGATTGTAGAAAATTTCAATCCAAAGCAACAAAAAAATATTGTGATCTTATAGAGAGAATTTTTAGAGTTTTTTTAGGCCCCCCACATCCAAAATCAAGTCAAATATGGAATCAACAATAATGCATGTTACTAAAAATCATAATCTTAATTTGTCCCCCAACCATTATATATTCCATTATGGTCCTATTATTCATTCAAGGTCTACATTCCATTACCAAATTAGATCATTTATCCAATGCCTACCTTCTCTATCCTTTCTGATAGCACTCATTTTTCTATAGGCTAAAAGTAATCTTGTTTATAGGTTTGGAGAAATAAAAATCAGTGACCAATGAAGCTCACAATAGCATTAGTGTAGTCTATGACAACTACAACATCTTGAAAAAAGTTACCATTCTAATTAGGTATTGGTTAGACATCAACAGGGTCCCCATTATGCATCTAGTAATCCTCCATTCAGTTTAGATGATAAAATAATTCAAAACACTATTAAAAATATCAAAAAAAGTCAAAAAAACTAATTAAAAATGCAAAAAATTCAAAATCAAAACATAAATAATTTGTCTAATGGTGAAAACCATGCATATGGAACCTTGGTCAAGTACCATGATGAAAACTAGGTTTATGGTGTCATACATAGATAATTTATCGTCTACAAGTACCTTAACACTTGGTGGAAACCCTATCTACATTTTAGACCATTCCATTCAAGCCATCTTGGCCATTATAGTCCATTACCAATCTTACCATTTTGACCATTCAATCATATTCATCTAAGACAATTTTATCATTGTCCATTAGTCTTATCATCTTAAACTTGTCATGAAATTAGAAGGTATATTGAGAGCTATTAGGGAAACATTTTGGCATATTATCTACATGACACTTTGATGACTAGACACATTTGGTTCTCATATGGCATGGTCCTTGGAGATTCCTATTCTTTTCCCTCATTATCATCCATTATCATCCAACCTTATCCAATTGTCCTTCATTATGTCTCAATATAGGTTGAACTATAGTAGATTGAGGTCTAGCTAAACTATGTAGTTATCACTTAGTTTATGAGGCTATCTTGGCCACCCTTATTCCATGATCTCACCATTTTCTGAGTTATCAATCCCACAATCTTAACATTTTATGAGTTAGCACATTATCCATCTCTTAAAATCCTATATTGAGTTGAGATGACCAAAACCTCTAAAAATTAAAAACATTTAAAAAAATCCTAAATAATTGAAAATGGATTAAAATATACATGAGAGACATAAAGCCATAAAATTCAAAAACATATGTCTTGTCCTAAATCTAGTCATTATCTATATTGAGCCACTAATTTTAGCAACCATTAGGATGTGACCTTACCAAATCCTCCCTACTAAGTCATATTCATTATTGGTTCAAGTCATTTTATATTATTTGGGACATGTCCTTCCCTTTCATGTATCCTTGATTAGGGGAACCATCCCATTATCATTACCATTAATCCTATCAAGGGTATTTTGACTTGGTTAAATAATAATACGTTTTATGTTGATTTTTATTTTTAGCATGTGTTTGTTTTCTTGTTTATTTCCTCTTTATTTTATTTCCTTGACTCATTTCATTATATTAATGAGTTCATCATCATGGTGATCATTATCATGTCATTGTAGTCAAGTCCATCCATCAGCATAAGCTAACATTATCATCATGGTTTTTCACATCATTGGTGTGTTGTTGTCATTTGTAAATTAGATTGATAGTCGATCCTTATGTAAGATACAACCAATTTATCATGGTATTTTATATCATGATGCTTACCATTTTGTGTTATATCAAAAATCAATTACTAGAGGTCAAATTGGCAATGTTGCAATAATAAATCTCCTTGTTACTACTTATAACATAACCAACAGACCAACATTTTGGCTATGTATATACTTACCAGGATGTGAATCTCCAAATGAATGTATACAAATAGTCATAACCATTTTATCATCATCTTCCAATATAATATTTCCATATCCGCTCATGATTGTTAGGAGACCTACATCGGTTTCAGGTCCATTTGGACTATGTAGGTAGTTCTTAGTTATGTTTAGTTTATGAGGTCAAATCAACCAAATTTATTTATTGTTAACATTCATATTCTTTCACCATTATCTAATTATTCTTCAACCATTATTTTGTTCTTCTAATCATCTCTCTAATTACCTTTGAGCATTCTTATGTTCCTAGTTTTTTTTGTATGATTCATTATTTATACCATCATACCTACATTTTCATCATTCATCTCATTTATAATCTATGAAAAAAGTTAAATTCCTTGAGATATGCTTTCCCATAAATCAATAAGAGACATTAGACCAATCATAAATCAAATCTACCCTACTGGGGAAAGTCATTAGTCAATCAATCTATCTTTATTCTAATTCCAATCTCTATATATTTCACTCTCTTTGGTAAAATAAAAGTGCACAACTTGTTTTAGGATAAATAATTTCCTAGTCTTGAATATTTTTCCCTATTTGAGGTGTGCTACATGTGTTGCTTATCTTGGGATGCATCCTTCCCACTTCCCCCAACTGTAAGACATTTTAAACTATTAGAAGTCAAAGTACATGCAAGAATTATCTCATCTATGGGTTAATTTATCCCAATCTTATTTCTTCCTCTCTTTTTTGAGAGCCCATCCACATATTTCATCCCTACATGCCCTCTTGAAGGGGCATGATGGGTCATTAATTCTCTCTTTGTCTAATTTTTCATTCTCCTTATTTTGAATTTTTCATTATTTGATTGTTTTTACTTTGTCAAGTGTCTCACAATTAATTTTCAAAAATGGGGAAAATGTAGACACTCCATTTTTAACACTTTCATGCATGAGTGGTTATCAGAATGATTTATTGTGAGAAATGCAAATTAAGCCTAACAATTACTAAATATCTCAAATTCTTCTACACATTAGACATAAACATTCTGAATCACATCAATATATCTCTTATTAAGGAAATTAATCATATGCAATCATCACCTTCCTCTAATTCATCTGTAGTCAAATTGTGACCTAAAAAATTGACATTTTTGACCACTTGTGTGAGATAACTTATCAAATTCAAAAAATTACAAAAAGCTAATCATGGTTGCATAACTAAACCAATCCAATCAAATGGTTAGGTGAAAAATACATAGCTATTGGATGAACATATACACTGGGAAATTCAAAAACTCAATAAAAAATCTAAAAAGTGACATCATCAGTCACAAAAGTCATAAAATTGAAATATCAATATAAATATAACAAATATCTAGAATGTTGAGTTATGCATCATAAGTAAAATATTAATTCCAAAATTGAATACACTTGGTCTACTAATTTTGACTAACCTTGAGCCCTTGATCCTCATATTTAGATGGATGGTCCTCCTCATTTTAACAAATCTATAAATACAAGGACCTTTGGATATTATAGACAAGATTTTAAAAGTAAACCTATTATGCATGATTTTATCAAGAGATTCAACCATGCCAAGCCAAAACCTAAAGTGGATAAAGATAAATATTTCCCATATGTGGATTCACCATTACTAAAGACTACTAGTTCAAAAGCTGAACTCATTCTTCTTCAAACTAATTAAAAAGTTAGATCTTTAAGGATGTTAAATGATTTTATTTATCTTCTATTTTATTCTTTGTTTGGTAATCTTATCTCACCTTAGGTAATAGGCTTAGAGTGTAAGTCATTCAATTTGTGTTTATATTTAATTCACTAATAACTAGCTAACCCCCTTTTGGATTCTTATTCTACAAAATGAAATTTCTCATAAAGTTGATCTTGAAAAATAATGAATTTAGCTCTTTCTTATTTCCAAACAATGGTAACTTTATAATTACTTCATATCTCTTAGATTTTATGGAAGTTCCTTGTTTATAAATGATGTGGCCTATAAACTTCCTTTTAGTCACTCTGAATATGTAATTTTTTGGACTCAAGGAAATACCATGATCTATACACCTTTGTAACATCATCCTTAAGTCCATCATCTGGTCAACTTAGTTCTTATAAAATATAGTTAGGTCATCCATGTAGATGATAATGTATTTTTTGATGATATCCTTGAATACAATGTTCATGTCCCTTTGGAAGGTAGTGCCCACGTTGATCTAGAAAAATGACATCCTTTTATATGTGAATGTAGCCCATTTTATTTTGGATGTTGTCTTCATTCTATCTTCATAATTTACCATCACTTGATTATATAATAAGTATCCATCTAAGAATGACATCATTTAGGATCCATTTATATTTTTAGGACTTCATCTAGTGAAGGCAATAGATAGTTATCCTTATTTAGGTTCATAAATTCTGTGTAAATCTAGATATCTCCATTCTTATTTCAAAATATAAATAATTTGGCCACCCAAGTGGAGTGCCTAATAAGATAGATGATCTTTACAGAAAGTACCTTCTATAATTCCTTGAAAATTAAAGGTTCTAATAATGG
Source organism: Torreya grandis (assembly GCA_037957365.1). Classification (NCBI taxonomy): domain Eukaryota; kingdom Viridiplantae; phylum Streptophyta; class Pinopsida; order Cupressales; family Taxaceae; genus Torreya; species Torreya grandis. Next base: position 2,100,703 of record JARHVA010001231.1, read on the forward strand.
ATTGACTAGTCTTTATCTCTAGTAGAAAGTCTTGACACTAGGTTTCAGAGGGTAATATGAGTAAATGGAGGTGTCAAACAGCTTCAAATATTCATAGCTCCTTAAAAAAATATTTCCAACATCTTTCAAGGATTGCATGAGTTTTTACTTCTCTTTTTAGTGCAAGTTGTACCTAAAATCACATGTTTTGATTCACCTATATTTCCCAAATTACAATGCTCATGGGGAATACCTTTGGTAGGGGCTATTTTATCATTCTCACCATGATAGTCCATGTTAAACAACCTATTTAGTGATACCATGCCTTTTGGTATGTTTTTGGTTTTTAAGTTGATGACCCCTTTTTATCTAGCTCAAATTCTTCTATGTTGTCCTCATCAATGATATGGGATCCAACTATGTTTGTGTTGGTGATGAAGTCGATCATAAGTTAATCATAATTAAAAACTTGTAAGTTTATAACATTGTATAAAATATAAGGAGTAGATAAAAATATGAAAATTTCCTCAATTTGGAGTTAGAAATGGGTTTTAGAGTACTTGTAGTCATTACCAATGCATTTGTTGTATAGTTATTACATCATGACAATGTCTGGATTTTGAATGCATTAAAGTATTCTATTAATTTATACACTATGTTATGGAATTTGTAAATATACTTGAAATTAAAAGTATATTGCATACTATTTTCATAATTACTAGTTTTGAATCACTAAATACCTTAAGATTCTTGAATTTATTCTTTAGTGCAAATTATAGACTGCAAACTAGTACCTCATATTCAACCAAATTGTTCATGAATGAAAACTATAGGCAAAAATAAACTAAATATGACTTCACTCATGGGTTAATGAGCTCAGAACAAACACCACACCCACTCTTGGACTTATATCCATCAAATTTTAGTGTCCACAAGTGATCTTTCACTGTGTACAATGGAATTTGAAAGGTGGGCATTACTGCATCATTAAACTCCTCACTAGTTTCCTCAACACCTATTGGGTATACACTTTGTTTCTATATTGATAATGGCCTTACATTTATATTTTCGGTACAAGAATTAGGTACATGGATGTCTAGAAACTATTTTCTTATCTAAAAATATAGAAAATCTTTTAGCCTCACCTAGATCAACCTATTTCACATCCTCATATGTTAAGGTAGATATATGGAATTAAGGTATCTAATGTGAATATAGGATATGATCCTCATATAGATAATCTAACTCTTCAAATTATTATTTTTGTTTCATGGACAACATGTTAATACAAAAACTTTTATAAGCTTATGCCTCTTTCTCATGTGCATAGACCCTGAGCTCATATTCTTCATACAATATTTCATTTATTTGTATACTTTGTGATTGTATGAGTCATTTCAGATCTCTCTCTTGATTTTTATATTATTGCATAAGCCTCACCGTGGGATCCACATGTAGTAAAAATTGGTCTCCATGTATTTGTTTAGCATTCTGGACCAATATTAGCTTAGGAGCATACTATATGCATAAGGTATATCAACTATTTGAATAAATTGATACACTCTAAGATAAAAGGAAAACTATATGGGGATGTGATTAAACTCACCAACAACCTTAACCTTTTATTTATTCAATTGAACACCTTTTTTATTTGACTTTACATGAATCAAACCCTACAGTTAACAAACTACATAAGGCATCATGTTTCTAGAAGAACTTGAATCTACCAAAACATTGTGTAAGTTCTTACCAAAACTATGAATTTTCAGGAGAAAATGAGGGGTGTCAGTATTTTATTTACATATTAAAACATTAGAATCATTTTTCCTATTATACTATTTCCATTTAGAAGTAGATAATTTTTTTAATATCAAGTATTTCTAGTTAGTAATTTAGAGCATATCAAACATTGTTATATTAGCCTTAATTTTATTTAGGTCTTTTATAATGTTATATCCATGTTTTTTTTGTTCTCCTAGTTTGTCATTTTATGGGGGGATAGTTTTTATTAGGTTGATAAGATATACTTGTCCCTTTAGGCAGAAATAGATAGTTTTTCAAGTTCTCATCGGGTAGAACATAAGTGTTATTTAGAGGATTAGAAGTAAGTGATAAAATTTGAAATTTACTCCTCAACTGGTAGATTGTCCCTTTAGAATTTTTTAAAATCACATACCTCATCTTAGTTGCCTTTAGGAGCATTATAACTCTCAAAAGAAAACTCATAAGTATCTAAGACAATGGCAATGCTTGGGTTATCTCCACTTGGGATTAAAATACTATTGTCTAGTAGAGGGATTATTTTTAAGTCATACATATCCTTTTGAAGGATGTTTGAAGCTAATGTGAACTAAACACATTTTTTCTCAGCATAGTTGGTTTTGTTATGCAATCTACACCAAGTGTTTAAGGCTAGGTCTACCATGTTGATAGAGTTTGAGGCACTACTACCATTATGGTTGGTGTTTCCAAGGGGACTAGGAAAATTTCCATTATTAGGCCTAGTGTTCCATCACCTATTATTCCTTTGAAAGTTATTTCTATTTTTAGGTGGATTATTTAGAGTTTGGTTTTTATTTTAAGGCACTTGCCTTTGTAAGTTAACTATGTCATTGGTCAATATTTGAACCATATGTTAAAAATTCACCACCTCAAGCTTCATAGTGGCATTTTGGTTACTTATTACATTGGATAGTGGGTTATTCACTAGTGCATTAGTGTTTATAAATATAGGAATAGATTGTTGATGAGTGTTATAAGAAACATGGTTACTTAAACCAGGCATTATAGAAATATTGTATACAACAAGGATAAATTACTAGCTCATAATTTGAGAAAACACATGGTTAAGGGCACATAGGGATAATTATTTTATATATAAATTAAGGAAAATGGATTGTAAACTTATTTTGGGATTGAATTCATGGATATTGGGATTGGGTTTAGTAAATGGGTGTTATACGTAAAAGCCTAATTGATCATTATAATTTTATTATAAGAAGCTTTAGACTATCCCAATGAAGGTAGAAAAATAATTCCATAGCCTTGTGGCACCATCTATTACTCAATGCTGATAGCTTCATTGTAGGCTAAGGATAAAGACATAAGTGTCATTGGAGTCCTTCTTAAAAACATGAATGTCATTGATTCCAAGGCTCTCATCTATATTTATATGGTAGCCACTTCTATCTACATGTAAGGGTATTTTAAACTCTGGTATAGATTATGGAAATGAACATTAAAACCACTAATTGTCTCATTTAGTTACTTATGGACAGTTACAAAGTGATGATATATGATATCTAGATCAACATGTAGCCTAAAGTGATTGACTAAATTTATTTTTAGTTCATTAGAAGAATTAAAAAACCATTTTTAAATCTGAGATACTATGCATAAGCAACCTTTGTTAAGGAATAATGGAAAAATTGGGAAGCCACATCCTCATGTTGTACTTGAGTCTATATAAGGGAATGTTTGAATCCATGAATATGTTATTTGGTAGTTTGAATTGCATTAGTATATATTTTTAGGTAAAATGTGTCATGACTCTTTGGTAAGTCATCGGACAACCCTAGAAGTTCACATGACGTCCACCTCCACCATTCCAAGTGGGATTAAATACCATTTATGGGTTCTGAGGGGAAACAAATGGGTTAAAGAAGGAAGTTATAGCTATAGACGAGCTACTAGCTGAGGGGATTTGTCTATTTTTTATTTTTCCTTTGTTTTTTCTTAGTTTTTGATGTTCAATAAGCTATAAGAGCTCAAATTCAACCCCAATGGACTCCAATCTAGTGGGACCAATCTATTTTCTAGTTTAGATTTTAGAATACATGGGCATGGTCAATGCTCCTAAATGTTCAAGTTTAATTTTTTGGTTGTTACATTTAGTTTTGAATGTATTTTTAGGCCCTTATTCTAGAGATAAGTTATTTATGGTTCATTTGACACACACCAAGTCTAGCTAGCGTGAGGACTCACCTAACCTCTCCTAAAAAAAAGGCTTGATAACAACTTATTCAAGGTCCATATCTATCAAGTCATAGAAGACTAGATCTCATTCAGTTGGTCTTTGTAAATTTTTCCATGCAAGGGCCCTATTTGTAATACATTTAGATAAATGATGAGGAATGTTGGTCTATTGGATTTTTTCCTAGAAAATTAGCAAATATATTTGATATGAAGAAACAACAGACTTGCTACATACTCATTACATATACTTGTTTAATAATGAAAATGTTGTGCAATCAATATGAAACTTGTAAGCATATATTACAACTCAAAATATCCTACCTACTCTAAGAGAGCTATAAAAAAGAATAAAATATGATGGAAAATAATAATGCAAGCCTTTTTGTCAATAAACATAGATCTAATTTTCTTGATTAGATACAACCCTTGAAATCAATCCCTATTTAGCTAATATACATGAAACCATAGATAAAAATGATGTCAAATTCTATGGATAAGTTAGATATGAATAAACACAATAAAAACCACTATATACATGTGTAGGTAATGAAAAACATTTTTCAAAGACTTTAAATTTAAATATATAATTATAAAACAATGTTTGAGATCCACCCTTATCAGTTTAAATACAAAAATGCTTTAGAAAAAAATAATTATAGAAAAAACTAAGAAATAAAAAAATCACATAAAAGAAAGAGGCAAAGCTCACTGATCTCCTACCTAACTACTATATCTTATTAATTGATTAATTATCCAACCCTAATTTAATAAAAGAGATGGTATTTTATAGGCAAAGCAATCTAGTCATATCATTAACCTACCCACTTATTGGTGGTTACAATAATTAAAGACATTTAACCATTTGAAATTTTAATTCTTGAAGATCTTGTTTAATCCTAAGAAAATTAGGATCAAGACCATGCCAATTGATCATTAAACTAAATTTGGGTGGATCCAACTAGTTTGAAACTCATCAAGGAATCTGTTTGGCAACCATCTTCAAAGCAAGGACCATGGATTATTAAGATTAAAAAAAAAATTATGTTCTCAAATTGAATTTACGTGATCAAAAGTCAATAAGATCCATTATATTACCTATTTATCCATGTTATACACTATGATGATCTTTACTAATTAAGGTACTTCCTTTTATGGTTTAATGCCTATTATATCTAACATGCATGCCATTATAAATTTAATTCCATTACCTAGATAACATTAAACTCTGTATTTCATGATAAATTTCACCATTAGGGCACCCCTATGATTCAACATTATTATCTAGATTGGACATACATTCCATTTTTAATATTTTATAGTTTGATGGGCTGAGATGGGTATCAAATTTAACTCATATATTGTTGACATAGATTATAATTTGTCATTTTTTGTCATGGTCATGCCATGCAGATACTCACCATTCTTCTACTTCTTGACTAAGATCTTAATACACACAAACTATTCTTTAGGTGAGATTTAGTGATATTTTACCATGTGGCATCATCTCACTCATCTGGGAGGTTTCAAGCCTAGGATCAACATTCTATGCCCTAACTATTCTATAGCATAATGATCTCACCATGTGGCCTCATCTTTGGGAATCACTTGATCTCTCATCCATCTGACTACTTTGATCGACCCCAAGGCATGGAGAAGTAGGATGTTGTCATGTGGCAATATACCATTCACTTAGAGAGCCTATTGCCTATTTAACACATACTAACCATCCTAGGGACTTGGGAAGATAGGATCACAACATACATCATCATGTTATTCACTTGGGATCTTAGTGAATTGAATTAAATTTCTTTGTTGGGGAGTAACATAGGGGGGGTGGTGCACGGGTGGGGTGGGGGGGCTAAGATTTTGATAGATGGCACCATATCAAGGGATCAAAAACTTGGAAGACTTGAATTGTCTGGTTACTTTAGGATAGCATAAATGTGATAATTTTAAGAATTTTAATCACCCATGGGAACATTTCACTTTAAAAATAAGCTAAGTTCAAAGAGTTATGTGGAAGTGGAAAATTGATAAGTGGTAACATCTCACTCGGTGCCTATAAAAAATGAGATAACCATTAGAATGTGAATTTAAACCAAAAATGGATAAGTAAAATCTTAAAATGAAAGCAAAAGGTGGATAGATAAGAGAATAGAAAGGCCTATTTTTCCAAATTAAAAACAAAATTAGTCTAGTATGCAAGAAATGACTAAGTCCAAAAATTAAAAAGTACAAACACTTAGTCACTTTTACTTGAAAGTAGACCATAATAGCTCAAACTACAATAAAAATTCTAAAATAAGAGTTAAGTAACTTGAAAAGTCAATCAATTTTTTTGAAAAAGGATATTTTTCAAAACATCTTAAAACATGTCTTTTAAAATAACCATGACCCTTTAGACATAAAGTGTATTTAGATATTTATATCAAATGAAGGTCTAGAGCTATTTATGGACCAAGTTTTATAACGAGGATTTATTATTGAGACTTGATTAAGACAATGAATTACATATATAATTTATAATTCACATCTAGAAACTTTCTATCACTATAAATGACAATATAAACAAATAAGAACCACCAAACTCCCTTAAGAGAAAATACCAAACTCTAGAACAAACAGAGGTTCCATGATTTTATTGATGAAATTAGGGCATGTTGTGTAATTAAAAACAATGATATTGATGATTTTGTATACCAAATAATAATGACATTTTTGCTGGAAATATTGTCATTGATGTCAAATTAGAATTTAATGTCTAAAGGTGTTTTTAATGTTTATATCTTGGCTACAAGTGTGTTAATATTAATTAAATATTAACAAATATATTTTGGGGTACATAAAGACAAAAGAGGAAAAGGATGCATTTCTCCATGAAGCATCACCTTGAGGAATTCTAAGAGTCATCACTAAAGACAAAAGAGGAAAATGACACATTTCTCCATGAAGGGTTACCTTGAGGAATTCTAAGAGTCATCACTAAAGACAAAAGAGGAAAATGACACATTTCTCCATGAAGGGTCACCTTGAGGAATTCAAAGAGTCAGTAGGTAGAGACAAAGAAAGAATTCAAAGGGTCATGCAAGGGTGAATGCCAAAGGTCATTTGGAAAGCTATAAAAGGAGGCTTGGGAAGCCATTTAGATATATGGAAGTGAATGATTTTATCTAGCTAAGAAGATTAGAGGAAAGTAGATAAAAGAGAAGAGATATTGTAGAGTTCTATCATTTGTTGAGAAAGAAACGTTGAGAGATAGTTGGTATTTAATACACAAGAGGGGTTGGTGCTCCTATGGGTGGGTGCTCATGAATAATTTTTGTGTTGGTGCTCAGCAAAGGGGTTGGTGCTCCTGCAAATTGGTGCTTGAAAACTTTGTAACTTGAGTTGGTGCTTATTTATATACTTGAGATTGTTCTCCATAGTTTTTCCCACTTTGGGTTTCCACATAAAATTTGGTTTGTGTCTCTCTCTCTCTTATGTGGTGCATGTTATTGATTTCAATTTTATTGCATATCTTTAATGCATGATTAAGTGGTTAAAGAAAAATTAATTTGATTAAGTAAAATATATATCTCATGCTTAACAATTGGTATTAGAGTAGATTCCTTTGAAAAGGGTTTAACTACTTGAAGGTAGATCAAGGAAAGCACAAGATTGCTAAGCAGATAAAGAAGGAGAATCAAGAGTTGAAATATGTGGTCAAGGATCCTAAGGAAAGTTGTGTATCTTGGATTCTAAGTTGGCTATATAAGCAAAAGCAAATAAGATGATTATTTAGGATCTTAAGAATCAACTAGAGGTTGTAAATTCAAGTTTAAAATCAAGAGAAGAAGAGTGTAATCAGTTGAAGGTTGAGTTAGGTTATTTAAAGGATAATCATGAGAATCTCATAATCAAGGTTGAGAAATATCATGTAATATCAATCCAAATTAAGAAGGATGTAAGTCTTAAAGGTAAATTGAAGAAGCTAATCAGGCAGCCCAATGCTTTCAAGTTTTTGAATTTTTTCATGGCCACTGTTTTGTTTGTCATCATGTTGGTCATAGGGCAAGATACTGTATGAGGAGAAGAAATCGATCAAAGGAATATCTCATTCACATTCAATCAAAAGGTATGAGATTTTATTTTATTTATTTTTGTCATAAGATTGGCCATATTGTTAAATTATGTCCAAATAGAGTAAAGAGATATTCAAGGTATGAGAAGAGACAAATTTAATTTTGGAGACCTAAGATAGTAAAATTTGATTAGGTTGAGTTTAAGAGTGAGAATAAATTACTTGCCACAGTGGATACAAAATTAGATAGGAAGGACTATGAATAATCTCTTGTTACATTTAAGCATGAGCCTTGTCAAGATAAGATAATTTCAAGAGTTGATAAGATGAACAACATCATGAATGTTGAGGTTAGTAATTCAAATAAGTTAGACATGATTAAATGGATTCTAAGAGAAAGACATAAGAAGATTAAGGAAGTAATGGAGGAGATATGAGAATCTCCTGAGATTATGTTCTAGGACCTTTTGTGTGGGGTGTCTCTTTTAGGCTTCAAGGAGATACTTTTAAGAAAAAAATTGAACCATGATGGATATTGTTGGGTCTTGGATATGTTGTATGACACAAGGTGAGTTGATAGATTAATTTGTATATCAATTAAGGGGGAGATAAGTGTAATCTACAAGAAACATGTATAGGGAATAGGTGTATAAATAGGTATAGGGAACATGTACAAGAATAGGTTCAGGAAATAAGATGCTACAGTAAGGGGGAGTTATTGTATATTTTTAGTTGGTTTAGTTTACAGGTCTCAGTTTTATGTTGGCATGTGCAGTACATGTTTTTAGAATTGGTGATAATTTTAGGTTGTCATAAAATACAAAGGGGGAGATTGTTGTAAATATTATCATTAATGTCAAATTAGCATTTAATATCTAAAGGTGTTTTTAATGTTTATATCTTGGCTAAAAGTGTGTTAATATTAATTAAATATTAACGAATATATTTTTGGTTGCATAAAGACAAAAGAGGGCCCATGAAGAAGTCAAAGAGTCATCACTAAAGATAAAAGAGGAAAAGGATGTATTTCTCTATGAAGGGTCACCTTGAGGAATCCGAAGAGTCATCACTAAAGACAAAATAGGAAAAGGACACATTTTTCCATGAAGGGTCACCTTGAGGAATTCAAAGAGTCACTAGGTAAAGACAAAGAAATAATTCAAAGGGTCATGTAAGGGTGAATGCCAAAGGTCATTTAGAAAGCTATAAAATGAGTCTTGGGAAGCCATTTTTTTATATAATTGAATGATTTTATCTAGCTAATAAGAGTAGAAGAAAGCAGAGAAAAGAGAATAGATATAGTAGTGTGATATCATTTGTTGAGATAGCAACATTGAGAGATAGTTGGTGTTTTATACACAAGAGGGGTTGGTGCTCATAAATCATTGTTGTGTTGGTGCTCAAAAAATGGGTTGGTGCTCTTGCAAGTTAGTGCTTGTGAGCTTTGTAACTTGAGTTGGTGCTCATTTATATACTTGAGATTGTTTTCAGTGGTTTTTCCCACTTTGGGTTTCCACATAAAATTTGATCTCTCGGTGCATGTTATTGCTTTAAGTTTTATTGCATTTCTTGAATTTATGATTAATTAGTTAAAGAAAAAGGAATTTGATTAATTAAAATATATATCCCGTGCTTAAAATTGTTTTATGTTCTAATTTTGATGTCATTTCCATTTGCCTATCAATGACTATTTTTAAAAATCAAATCATTCCCATATGTCATCCCATTCACCTAGCATGTTAGTGGCACAATAAATTACCTAATTGATCACGTATAAATAAAAATAAAAGTCAATATTATTATCCATTTGGAATTGTTAGATACTTATCAAATACATTACTACACCTTAATAAAATTCACCTTATTCTTCCCTAACTACAAATCAATCACTAGAAGCAGACATCAAATAAGTATAAAACACACTAAATTAGGTTAAATGCCAACATTCTCAAGATTAAATCTAGATTTATAGTACATCCATATAGAAAAATAGAATAATTTCATAATAATAATTGAATAGTTTGCTTTAGTTTATTTGTTTGAAAAATGAAGTATAAATGTTTGCATAAATGTATAGAAAAGATTATTTTGTGCATTAGTTTTAAAATTATGGACTGTAATCAAACCCATTGTAATGTTATTCAGAACCAAAAAAAAGTATATGCATGCGTAAACAATGTCATTCTTAGACAAATGCATGAATAATTATTATCATTTCAAGTGCATTTTATAAAAAAATCATTTTTAATGAGTCATTTTCTATTAAATTATGTTATGAATGTAGATTGTTGTGGACTTTGATTCATTTAGTGGTGATATTATCTTGTTTTTAATAAATTGAACATAATTTGATTTACATATATCATTATTTGATATGGAAAAGGCATATTTATAAAGTGGTTCTATTGATTAGGTTTTATGAAAATAAATAAGGATTTTTTTGCATTTTGATTGTGCACAAAAATGGTTTATTTTTCATTTAAAAAAACAAAAAAAAAAATTGAATATGGCTTCGACTGAATTTGCTAGCAATATATATATAATGTTTACTTTTGTTTGAAGAAATACACACAAAATTAATGTTAGTTGTTAATAAAAAAATGATATTTTCACATAGATGTATTTTGTTATGTAACACACCTTTTCAATACTAGCATTCATTTCAAGTTTCATGAATGAGGTTGTGAGTTATAAAGTTCAGGCTTTATATCTTCTAAAGTACATGCTATTCAAAGATGCTTATCAAATAAAAAAGATTTTGAATAGTCATTTGAAAATTAGGGTTTGATTTTAAAAGAAAGTTTGTAGAAGGTATATAAAGAATTGAAACCTTAGATGACATGTTGATAAAATAAAATGAAAATGTAAAGATTGAAATAGTATTTAAAACTTGTTAATTCAATAAAATTCAAATATATTAGAGTAACAAGACTTTTCAACTATCAATTTTATTTTGAGGAACATAAATGTCAAAATGATCAATTTATTTTAGTTGATTAAAAAATGAAATGTATACTTTTAATTTCAATCTAATTGAGTTCAAATAATGTCACTACATGTTGAAAAATACGTATGTATTGCTAGAACATAGGTACTTATAGTTCATTAAGGGGTAATGTTTGGTACAATGGTACTTAGTAGTAAGATAATACACTTCATGTACAAAGAATTAATGAGTCAAAATTCTTAGGGCTCTAAGGGTTGCTATTGAATTTACATGAAATTCTAGTCACAACACCTGAGTCTCCCTACACTTTAATGCTAATGATCCTAATTTTGAGGAGGTAATTAATTTGATCCCTCATAATACTTTTTATCTATGTGTAAATTAATTTTGAAGGGGATATTAAATATAGAATTCATGGTATTGGGACATGGTTTTTCATTTGATTCATCTTGCCAAATTTAGAAATAATGAGATTATTACACATGTTGATTTTATGCCCCAAAATGTTAAAATACCCCACCTTAAAACTTCTCAAGATATTTTTTAAGCTACTCCAAAAAATGTCACCTCTCTGATCCATAAACACACTAGTAGACCTTAAAACTTGCCTTAAGTAATAAATTTTCTCAAGAGGATCAAATTAGATGTGGATGATGAATTTGGAATCATTACTAGATTCTATATGCCTACAAAACCTTTTGAGTAGACTAAGTATCAAACTATAAAAGGGGAACCTTTGATTGATCTATTGTTATCACTCGAAACATGCACCTATGTATGAAAGGCTCTCATGTAGTGGCACATGACACTTATGTGCCTAAAGCCTTAAAATTACATGTTGAAAAGTGATTCGGTGTCTCGTTGTAAAAATGGAATTGTCACCCAAGGTGTGGGACTCTTGCACTCCTTGTGATGAACCTCTAGAGTAGCATGGTTTCTTTCTATTATAAATGTGCCTAGTTTAGGACTAATATGCATACCTATAAAGAGTAGAATGAAATCTACAGCTAGTGATAAACCTAAATTTATCAAAGGGGAAAAGGGTGAGAAAATGTAAGAGGTTTGATGGAATGTAAAAGGTGATGCACTAATAATATAGAAAGTGCCTCATCCACTTCATGACATAATAAAACTAACAGTCTAGTTATCAAATATTCAAATCGAGTACATTACATAAGTGTTTCACATGGAGGTAATGGAACATATCATGGCACTAGGAGGGATGACAAATAATCCATAGATAATGCCATTGTAAACTCATGTATACACAACATACAACCTACAAGGAATTTTATTTCTATGCAGAGGTACAAAAGGAGGATAACAATGAGAGGGACAAATGTCCACATACAAGGATCAACAACCATGAATTCACATATAACACAAAGGATAAAGAAAAGTAAATAAATTCTAATTAATCTAAAGGTCTAATGCAATATTAAAAACTCAAATTGTCAAAGCTTTGTTATACATAGAAATAGATCTTGGAGGGAAAATTTTGGAAATATTATGATGCATAGAAAAGTCAGCCATTTTATAGTAAAATTTAGGGTTTATATAACACTGGGAAAGGCCTAGTGTATTAAATTTAGCATTAGAGGTGGTAGGTAGAAAATTGAATTCAAAATGTAACTTATATATTGAGGTTGATTAAGAGTATCAAACTATTTATAATAACTATTATAATCCATGCTTATTCAACCTAAGTATGATGATTTAATCATGGAGGTAGCTAGAAGGATTCATGGATCTACATGTGCATCTATGAATGAAGGGAATTTAGGCAGATAATGGAGGTGTGTTATCATGTTCTAACATTCTGAAAAACATATTTTAATTCAATTTTTTTTGGATTCATCTCCTTTGACATCTAATTGGGCATAACTACCACCCTTATTCATGTTTTCCACCTATTAATCCACCTGAGTTAGCCTATCAGTGTGTAACTATGTGGCCTATCTTTGGGTTTTACCATTTAATCCTATACACTAATCAGATAAATGTATCCTTCACAAAGGGTGAGCATTCAAGTTTACATAGAGATTTAACCACGTATTGAAGCTATAAGCTAAGAAAGGGAATTGAGGGTGATCTTCTATGGAGATGCAGAAGGTACTAACTCTTTCTATGCCTAGTCTCTTTTGAAGGTCCTCATAGTCTAAATTCTACACTTGGGAATATGGGAAATATATGATTTGATGTGAGACTTCATCATTCAATTATGAGGAATCATTTGAATAATAGTGCACAAGAATATTGAATATCTTAAATTTGCTCCTCATGATTTAAAACTAGTTTCTCTGTGCTTCCCCTTTTTATTTTTGAAGCTTGGGAAACCCATGTGATCTAATTTGCATGTCATGTTGGTGCAATGAAATATATTTTCATGTGACACACTTTAGGTAATTCTCATAGGTGCAAATCAAAACTTAGTTTATATGCAAACCCATGTTGATTGTTGAGTGTAGGCACATATGGGAAGCATCTACATACTAGTTTGATTTTATATAATTTGACACTACACAAGTGTGAAACCTCTTATCTGGTACTTATGATTTCATTGTTTTTTTGGGGTGAATTAGAGATTCAACACTTTTGGAAACCTTTGTGAGCTAATTTCTTAGTAAGGAGGATTTTAGTATCCTTGAAGCAATCTATTGGGTATAGAGTCATGTGGAATCCCTTAATCTTCTTTCTCTTTATTTTTATTAGGTGAAATAAGCCCACTTGACCTTAAAAGGAAATAATATAACTTATATAAGGTTAAAAAAAACAAAAAACTACATTGAATAATGCTTATAATAAAGGCAATTCTAAATTAATAGAACTACACACAAACACTTGGAGGAAACAAAACTACTCTAAATAATAGCATGTGTGCACTACACTTAAGGAATTTAAAACATATAAACTATTAATGACAAGGGTATTCATAATTATCATAGATAGTGATTGAAATGAATCCCATTGACTTACATGGGTAACACTTTTCCACTTGGCCTCATGATATGGCATGCAAGGGCTTACTTGTAGATGGTTATGGTGTATGGACTACTCCAAATAACATCAAACTTGGTATGATTCCAAGCCTATGATCTATATATGTCCCATTTAATTAACAAGTCTCCTTCACTAAATCTTTTGTCATTAACCCTTCTATTGAATGTTCACTTGGTCTACACCTATTGAAGCTCTATAGTGTTCATGGCTGACACTTTGAGTTCTTTGAGCTATATCAACTTGACTAATCTTACTATCATTGGATCACTTTTAATCAATTATAATTTATGATTGATCTCCATCAAGGCAACTCAAGATATGTGGGTAACCTTGCTTCCTTTCCATAGACTTACATGAAGGGTGAATTCCATAACACCCTTTTCAGTATTATTTAGTCTGCCTAGAGGCTTTCTTGAGTTTGGTATGCTAGGATCACTATTTATCTTCCATGGTTCACTTAATGATGTAAATCAAGTTATTTTTAGTCAACTTAGATAAACCATTACTTTGGGCGTAATAGTTTAAATAGGTGCTTAGATGGATTCTATGTCTGACCACATATTCACTGATCTTGGTTGTAAGGAAAGCTAGTGCATTATCTGAGATGATAGTAACCAAACACAAAATATCATTATAATGGTTTCATAAAAGTCCATAACGAAAACCTCATTATCCTATTTTAGATATATTTCCTCCAGCTACCTTGTTAATTAATTAGTTACCATGAGGATCCAGTTATGTCCCGTACTCAATGGTAGGCTTATCATGTTGATGAAGTCTAGGCCCCATTGAGCAAAAGGTTGATTAGATTATATTTGGAATAGGGTTATGGCTACTAATTTATTATTTCATATAAATAAGGAAACTTATTTCAAGTTCACACTAATATGTGCACATCCTTGAATAGATTTATCTAATAATATCTAGCTCACATTGATTTTGATGGTAATGGTTTTAGGCGAGTAATATCATCTTGATAGCCCATCATGGAATTATTCAAGTATATTTTCACCTAATATTATTATATGCATCATAAGATAACTCTATTGATGTATCTTGTAAAAATCACACAACTAATATTAACATAAGGAATGGCTTGTAATCTAAAGTATCTTCATTTAGATTCATTCAAACCATTCAGATACGTGCCAGTATGGAGGAATATCCTCATGATATTAGTCCATCTTATTTGGGGTTCCTTGATATTTTGGTTGGTTTTAACTTAGCATAAGAACTGATCTATCTTCTATATTCACATATTCTACCATCTACTCACATAGTCCATTTTCTCACACAAGCTTGGTGATTTGGATGTCTATGATGTATTCCATTACCTTCATGACCCAACTGGTCCTCTTATCATTGATGTCCTTATTGAGTAAGAAATACTTTTTACTTGAGTGTGAGATCATCAGTTAGATCTTGTTATTAGAGATCATGTACCTAAACTTATTGATAACTCTTATTAATTTGAGGGTTTACTTCTCTACAAAGTTATAACTCAAATCATAATATTTGAGCACATGTCTAAAGAAAGTGATGCACTACTCTTGTTGGTCATTATTATAATGTGTTATAATGGTTGAGATGCCTTTAGTTATAATAAATGCATAAAGGATGAAATCCTTACCATAAATAGGTTTATCTATGTAGGAGCCTTTACAATGGCATGCTTGATGGCTTCAAAATAGCTTCATCCTTCTGGGGTCCAACTAAATGTAGCTCTTTTCTTGAGCATTACTGTGAGGGGTTTGACCAAAATCATGAAACTTGACAAAAACCTTTTGACAAAGTTTATTTTCCCAAAGAAGATTTGGAGACCCTTCTTGTGACCTTGGAGAGGGATCAATAGAATGGCCTAAACTCATTTGGAATTAATTATGAGTCCTTATTTGGAGATGATGTGTCCCAAAATCTTACATTTATGCATAGTGAATACACACTTTCTTTGGATCAAATATATCCCTAACTCTCGACATTTTTAAAATACTTTCTCTAGGTGACCCAAATGGTCTACAACATACCTTGAAAAAATATTTATATCATCTAAGTAAAACAAGATGATATTTTTGAGGAGTCCCATAGATCCTAAATTTTTCAAACCAAAGGGAATCATTTGGCATGTGAAGGTACCCCAATTAGTGGTTAATACCATTTTAAAGTGATTGTAGACCCATATAAGTACCTTATTATATCTTGAATAACTATCCAAGAGTGAAAACCTTTCTATTCCTATGATTGTTTGAATAATTTACTCCATTGGTGGGAGGGGTAGTGGTCTTTGAGGGCATCTTTATTCAAGTCCATGAAGTCTACACATAATCAGATATCTCCATTCTTCTTGTGCATTAGTGCCATATTGGTCTCCCATGAGGAATGTTAGATTGTAAATATTATATTGGCCTTAATGAGCTTTGAGATATCCTTCCTCATTAAGGGATCAAGCTTAGGGTTAACTCTTGACTAGCTTGGTATTAGGGTCATGCTCAATCATATGCTAGGATAAGCCTAGATCAAAGCCTCTAAGGTCTTGTTAGATAGATGAAAATATATCATCATATCTTCTACTTATATAAATGAACTCTTTGACTTCATATGGGGAACATACATTATTGGATTTCAAGAGCTTATCATTAGAAATGGCCACATGCTTGAATATTTTTTACTTCTTTATCATGTTTCTCCTCTTACTCTTACATTGACCATCAGAATTAAAGATAATTTCTAGTGTGAATAACCCTTTAATAATCTTGTTTCCCTTTATTTGAATGATATGCTCTTCATATTGAGTTTAGATCTATGGTTAATTATTGGTAGATAAATCATCTTCATATTATATGAATTTGATAATTTTCTCATCATTTTTGAACACCTACTAATTACTTTCATTGTCTAAGATTGTCAGCTCGACTACAAATTTTATGATTTGTTTGGACTCATCCTTTATGCTATGT
The DNA here is from genome assembly GCA_037957365.1 of Torreya grandis. Lineage (NCBI taxonomy): Eukaryota > Viridiplantae > Streptophyta > Pinopsida > Cupressales > Taxaceae > Torreya > Torreya grandis. The sequence goes on from JARHVA010001231.1 coordinate 2,117,618, forward strand.
AGGTGGTCATATTGTGCACCCATAGTTGTGAGCCTATCAACATCAACATTCTTCACCCTTGTTATGGAATGAATATTTAAAGCATTGAAATCCTTAATTATAGCCCACACCCTATGTTTGTTGGCTCTTAACAAACTATTTTTAGACATGTTTCATGTTCTAAATTGGTTTACCTCCTATTCACTATATATAAAATCTTAAAAAAACTTGATTTATTTATTAGGTGCCAAATGGAGACACTATATCAATGCCTCATATTTGGTAACATTATTTATGCAGTTAAACTAGAATCTGAATGCATGAAAATATTTTTCCTTCTAAGAAGATATCATCACAACAGTATCCCTTAAGCCATTTTTTATTCGAGATCCATCTAGATATAACTAACATATACCTTTGAGGTCCACTTATGCCTTTACAAGGTTAGGCAACAACATGTCCTCCTTGAGAATGAAGGATGTACCCAGTCTTGTTTCTTCTATGTTGTCATATGGGTCAAAAATTGTAGTGCTCATGTTCCCATTAGTCAATCAGGTCATCTAGAATTACCTCAAGAGGCATGGTGGTTTCATGAAGAATTGAATTTTCTTGTTAGTCAAACAAGGTGTATTTTGTATCAAATGGGTTAGTAATGTATGGCTCTATATGATTCTTTAAAATGTGCTTAGTGTTAATGGTCACCTTGGTCCCATATCTAGTCTTAGCACATGTGGCCAATTTGAGGATAAATATCCACCCACTTTCATAGTGAAATCCTAAGAGAGGCATATAACTAATTAAGGGGGTAAGTCAAATATTATGATATCTTACATAATGGAAAGTCTTGAACATGTGTGTAGAGTGAGACTCAAATCCTTGATAACTCCCATAGTTTTAATCATTATTCTATCTAATTGGATGACTCCTTTTGAGATTGGATAATATGATATGCCTAACATGTCTATGGTTTTCTTTAGCATCATCGAGTTATTCATGCTTAAATCTATCATAAAATTGTGTACGACATGCTCATCAATAATCATAGAGATGTAGAATGGGGGTGATTTTATATGTATACACACCTCATCCTCTATTTTACATAGACTTTTGGGCATGATAGGCATAGGTTAAAGTGGCTCATGAGGTTGGAAGTTCCTTAGGGCATCCTTTAGAAAATTAATTTGGGAAGGAATAGAAAGAGCATCTCATATGGTACTATTCAAGCTAGTCTTTTTCATCTGATCAACTATGTTAAAGGGGATTTGAGTCCCTTTAATTTGCACCTTTCAAATTTTAGCCTCTTATCATGCCTATGCACTAGTATGAGGCTAACTCTCTTTATAAATGGTCATTTATGAGTGTGCCTATAAACTTCTCATAGGTGATCTACCCTAAGTATTTACATGTATAACTAGGGGTGAAAAGATTGAGGGTGTTGAAGGAAATGACTCTCTCTTTAGAATTCTCTTTTTTATTATATTTTAAAATCAATTGGGTTTCTTCCTACACTTGGCACTTCATTATGGTTCACATAATTGAAGTCACCCTCCTATAAATCTATGAGGTTCGATCTACCTTTATCCTTCATTCCTTCTTATAGTTCATAACTTAGTTGATATGAAGTATATGGAATCTCCTAAGGTGGTAGCATATTTTAGATTGTAGGTGCCTCATTCATCACTCCATTCATGCATATAGCTTAACCATGCCACTGATCACATGAGAAGCACCATTCATAGTCTTGCACCAAATTATTTTAAATAGGTATGATAGTTCTATAGGTGTTCATGATGTTAGAATTTGGCACATAGGGTGGTCTATTATATGTGAGTTAGTTTTGAGCCTACATATCATGTTGGTATGGAGGCATGTTTGATTGATATTGTTGGTTAAATGGTTAATAAGTATTATAATGATATGTTTGTTACCTATTAAGCACTACTAGCTCATTTCTAAAGTTTTTAAATAAGGACTTAACTTCGTGCATCTCACCCAATGGCTCAAAAGTTGATGGAATTAACAAGCTAATAGCAATAAGAATAGGGTCTAGATTTGGAATGGGACGCAAGGTTCATGAACTTATGCATGGGGGATAAGGATATGAGTTCATAGGGGGTCTAGGTATAATTTTACCTAGATGGATCAATTATTTTTCTACATGCATAACCACCTTATATGCATCTGGTAATACTATACTTCCCATATGTTGGATCATCATGGCCACATCACTATTCAAAGCCCTTAAAAAATATAAGAAAGTAGTGTTATAATTTTGCTTTAATAGGAGTGTAATTTGATCTCAAGTGCTTTAGAACCTAAAATTGAATTTTATCATCTACTCATGTGGAGCACTTTTGATGGTCATGAGTTATTCAATCAGTGATAGGTAGACATTCTTTTCTTTAATTTGCCTCTATAGTGTTGTACCTAACTCATCCCAATTTTTTATAGTACCACGCCATAAAATCATTACCATTGGAGTGTTCTCCCTTTTAAACAGGAGGAAAGGAGCCACATTTCAATGTTGTCATTGGTTATGTTATAAATGGATAAAATATTTGTAATGTCTTATATGTATTGTACTGGGGTATTAAATTTTTCTCTAGTAAAGTTGTGGATGCTCTTTAGAGAAGCTATAAGAATATCATCATATCGGGGAAGGATCAATGATATTCCTCCATTAAATGGAAAAAGGGTATTTTTTTAATATTATCCATGAATTAGATGTGTTAGGTTGTGGAGCTAAAAGCTTCACTGATGCAGACATGGAGGAGGTTGCAGGAGAGTTGCAGAAGTGTCACGGAGACTGGCGTTTGGTCTGGCCAACTGACGTCGGCAGTATTGGACAGGAAGGCAACCGACGTCGGTAATAGATCGGCCGGTGTCGGCGACCCCCAGGTGGACAGGGACCGACGTCGGTCGCCTGTGTGGTTCGGACTGCGCTTATTACGGGCAGTTAGCTAATGAACCATGTGTTTGCATGAAGAGAGCTATTTTTAGACTGAGATCTGCGGATCTAATTATTGTAATTAGATGTCTAATTATTGTTTGGATGAGATCTATATAATAGACTCATGGTTGTATTGGAAAGTGTGTTCTAGTTTGAGTTGAGCAAAGTTTGCTCCTTCTATGTGTGAAGTGAGTAAGGGTGCTCCTCCTAGTTCCCTATCAGTGCCAAGCTTGGTACTGGTTGGAGAATCATAAGGACTTGGTGAGGCAAGGACAAGGGTTCTTCAGGGTGTAGAGTGATCTACATGGTAAGTAAGATCATTGATCTGCAGGTGTATGTGTGTGCAAGGTCAAGGTTCACAGGTGAGCAGAACCGTGTTTGATTTGCAGGTGTGCAGGATCATATAGACAGCAACACAACAGGGAGTAGTATCAGGCAGGATCTACTTGGAGTATAGGTGTGTACTCGGATAGAGCAGAGAGGAAGGCAAGGGAGTTCCCTCCATAAGTATGGTATGTTGAATTGCAGGTTGTTGCAGGTTCATGGGAGATCTACTTGAAGTACGTGGAGTACTTGTTTGAGTGTGTGGAGCACTTGTGGTGTGCGTGGAACACAGGAGGTGAACACCAACTCTGTATTTGAGTTGGGTGTTGGGACCTGAGAGGGAGAGCTTTGGGGAGGAGAATTACTGTTCACTTGAGGTGTGGGAAACCTCTGTAAGGTGGTGGAGAAGAAGTGGCATCTTCTTTATTGTATTCTTTTCTGTATAAAGTGTTAATACAAGTTGTGTATTGTCTCTCATATCATGTGTTATTCTGAATTCTAGTTACTTGGTGAATCTGGCTAATTTCCGCATATTAAGTTGCTTGGTTTGGTAATCAAATTGTGTGCTTCCAGTTTATATCTCCCAACAAGTGGTATCAGAGCTAAGGTTGCAGGAAGCAAGTTTTGTGTTTGGTTACAGGGCACTCTCAGGGGTTTCTGATTGAGTGGGAGTAGAGCAACAACAAATCAAAGTAAGCTAAGAATGGAGGAGTTGAAAAGCACAGATGGTCACTCACGGTCCTATGGAAAGAAAGAGCAGGTAAAAGATTATTGTTGGTTGGTAGCAGATCAGCATGAAGGAACTGAAGAAGCAGATGTTGCAGGTGTTATTGCACAGGATGTTCTTGGAGGTTTCTTGGATAAAGTTGAATCTTGGATAAAAGATTCGGTTGCCTCTTTCCATGCAGCCCTAGGTAGAGGAGCTGGTGAGCCTTGCCAAAGAATTGGCAAAGGGGAAGTGAAGCTAAAATTGCAGGCAGCCAACACACAGGTGTTGATGAAGGTCATGCAGGTCCCAGGTTTGGAGATATGGCTAATTTCTTCAAAAAGATTGGGTGATGAGAGATGCATAAGAACTCTCACAGCGGATGCACTTGAATTAGCTGGTGGTAAGAAAATAGGTACCCTTTATCTACTTGTTTATATTACTGATTCTTCTTTTGTTGCGGAGACGTGGCTTCGTAGGCTTGGTCACATGAGCAGGAAGGAGATGCATGTTCTTAAGTGGAAGACAGATATATTTGACAGGCTTAAGAATTGGAAAGCCTTGGTGTTTATGGAGGAGATGGCAGACAGAACCCAGTGGATGTGGCTGGATACTTCTGAGCAGGGCAGTTTGGACATGGGTATTGATTCAAAGGAGCTCGCGGGTAAAAAGTCATCACTCACAAGCGAACACAGGTACCGATGTTGGTCAGGAGGAACCGACGTCGAACAGACAGGTGCCGATGTCGGTCATGTGCAGACCAAAGCTGGCGATGTCAGGCAGGGTAAGACCGACATCGGTCAAGGGACTGACGTCGGCAGTATGTAAGACCGATGTCGGTCAAGAGGACCGACGTCGATAGCAGGGACACCGTAGGGTCGGTAGTCAGGGACAGACACATGGGAACCGACGTCGGTCGGATGCAGACTGTGGGGTGACTGAGGTCAGTCACTGTAACAGATTTTGGGTGGACAGCACGCTGTCAAGGAGTCTCAAACACCCATATGGAGGATTGAAGACGTAAGTAGGCCCTCAAATTCGTTGTTCCTCTTCTTTATACTTGTTGCTAATTGTAGAATAGGAAGGATCCAGGAAACAGGTGTGAGCTCGGCATGGATGAGGATGTGATTCCTTGGAGGAGAACCAAACAGGTGTTTTTTGGTAGGGTTGCTAGCTGGTATGAAAGCACAGAGACGAATGGATACCTTAGTAGAAGAATAGAGAGAACGGATACGTGAGACGGAAGATCAGGTATATGGTCTTGAGGAGCTGCAGGACAGTGGTACAGGTTTTGACAGGTGGAGGATGAAGCATGGCTTCAGTCAGTGTCAGGGAACTATTGTGGTTTGACTTACCAGGGGGATGGTGATTGCAACATCATTCTGTTGCTGTATGTGAATGGTACGCTAGCTAGCTGGTTTTGTACATACAAGGTTTTGCTGAGCTAAGGGTAAGATTAGTTCAGTGGCATGTCAGGAAGAGTTTGGAGCAGCGGAATTCTTTGACATGGGAGACATGGAGATCACAGGTTGATTTTGTCTCGAGTGGGAGTTGATGTGAATTAGGTGTTAGCGAGGTTCAGGATGCAGAGCCGGAGCACACTAAGGGTTGGACAGGTACAGTGTCCAAAATCACATGAGGTCTTGTATAGACCTGAGTATTCCCATGCAGTGGGAGGTATCAGAGAGTTAGGAGCCAATTTGGGGAAGTGGGTTCTCAGGTACTTGAGAGGGACTGGCAGCAGGGATTCATGCTATGCAGGGTCAGAACTTCACTACATGTGTTTGTAGGTTCGGATGTGGCAGGGTACTCGGATGACAGGAGGTACATCATAGTGTGTGTGGTGGGTTGTCTTCAAGATTGATCTTGAAGAGAGATACAAACCAGGAAATAGATTAGACAGGGTACAGGTACAAGTACAGTGCAGCTATTTATCTCCAAGTGGGAGATTGTTAGGTTGTGGAGCTAAAAGCTTCACTGATGCAGACATGGAGGAGGTTGCAGGAGAGTTGCAAAAGTGTCACGGAGACTGGCGTTTGGTCTGGCCAACCGACGTCGGCAGTATTGGACAGGAAGGCAACCAATGTCGGTAATAGATCGGCCGGTGTCGGCGACCCCCAGGCGGACAGGGACCGACGTCGGTCGCCTGTGTGGTTCGGACTGCGCTTATTACGGGCAGTTAGCTAACGAACCATGTGTTTGCATGAAGAGAGCTATTTTTAGACTGAGAGCTGCGGATCTAATTATTGTAATTAGATGTCTAATTATTGTTTGGATGAGATCTATATAATAGACTCATGGTTTTATTGGAAAGTGTGTTCTAGTTTGAGTTGAGCAAAGTTTGCTCCTTCTATGTGTGAAGTGAGTAAGGGTGCTCCTCCTAGTTCCCTATCAGTGCCAAGCTTGGTACTGGTTGGAGAATCATAAGGACTTGGTGAGGCAAAGACAAGGGTTCTTCAGGGTGTAGAGTGATCTACATGGTAAGTAAGATCATTGATCTGTAGGTGTATGTGTGTGCAAGGTCAAGGTTCACAGGTGAGCAGAACCGTGTTTGATTTGTAGGTGTGCAGGATCATATAGACAACAACACAACAGGGAGCAGTATCAGGCAGGATCTACTTGGAGTACAGGTGTGTACTCGGATAGAGCAGAGAGGAAGGCAAGGGAGTTCCTTCCATAAGTATGGTATGTTGAATTGTAGGTTGTTGCAGGTTCATGGGAGATCTACTTGAAGTATGTGGAGTACTTGTTTGAGTGTGTGGAGCACTTGTGGTGTGCGTGGAGCACAGGAGGTGAACACCAACTCTGTATTTGAGTTGGGTGTTGGGACCTGAGAGGGAGAGCTTTGGGGAGGAGAATTACTATTCACTTGAGGTGTGGGAAACCTCTGTAATGTGGTGGAGAAGAAGTGGCATCTTCTTTATTGTATTCTTTTCTGTATAAAGTGTTAATACAAGTTGTGTATTGTCTCTCATATCATGTGTTATTCTGAATTCTAGTTACTTGGTGAATCTGGCTAATTTCCACATATTAAGTTGCTTGGTTTGGTAATCAAATTGTGTGCTTCCAATTTATATCTCCCAACAAGATGGGGAATAGTCTTTCTCTATGCATAGGGAATCTACCAAATGAGAGTGTAGGCTGAAATATAGGAAAATGTTATCATGTGTCGCTAGCCCTCCTGATGAGGGATGAGGATTATCTAAATATTATTCTTCTAGGGGGTACAAGTAACTTGATAAAATTAAGGTCAACACCTCTTGTATATGACCTTATGTATCTTGCATATAGATGAAATGTTGATCTTTACAAACTAGGAATGCTTGGAGTCTCTAGGTGCTATATAGAGTATCTTTAACACTGTCAACTAAAAATTGCACAAAATACTTATTTATATATTTCAAGGGTCCCAAAAGGTATTCCAAAATAATTTATCACTCATAATGTGCACTTGTGTATAAAAGGCTCTCATACACATTAGTGTGTGGCACTTCCATACCTTGTTCCTTGGACTTGCATTCTAGAGAGTGATTTGATGTCTCATTGTAATAATTGGATCATTCCCAAAGGTGTATGACTCTTACGCTCTTTGGGATAAACCTCAATAGTAGTATGACTTCCTTCTATTATAAATTCACCTAGTTTAAGACTAGAACACAAACCTACAAAGATCAGAATTAAATCTATAGCTTGTGAGAAACCTAAACTTTTTAAAGGAGAAAAGGGTCAAAAAAAGGGTAAAAGGGTTGATATAATTTAAAATTTGATGCAACAATAATAGAACAAGCACCTCACCTACTTAATAACATGATAAAACTAATAGACAAGTTACCAGATCTTTGAATTGGATGCATTGCTTAAGTGTTTCACATAGAGGTAAGGGAACACAGTGTGGCATTAGGGTGGATAAGAAATGGTCCATAGATAATGCCTACATAGACTTGTGTATATATAACATGAAATTTTTAGAGACTTTTGGTTATACACATAGATGAAAAGGGAAGATGATAATGAGAGGGATAAATATCCACATACAAGGATCAAAAACCATGAATTAACATAGAACATAGAGCATGAAGAAAATTAAATCAAGTATTATTAATATGAATGTCTAAGGCAATATTACAAACTTGAATGGGAAGAGTTTTGTTATACTAGGAGAGGGATCCTGGAGTTAAAATTTCAATAGTGTTATGATGCCTAGAAATGTTGACCATTTTACAATAAAATTTAGGGTTTATATAAAATTGGCTAAGGCCTAGCATAATAAATTCACCATTAGAGGTGGTAGGCAAGAACTTGAATTCAAAATAGCACTTAGAGATTGAGGTTGGTTAAGAGCATCAAATTATTTAAAATAACTACTATAAGCCATGCTTATTCAACTTGAGTCTAATAATTTGATCATGGAGGTAGCTATAAGGTCACTCATGGATCCACGTGTGAGTCTATGAATAAAGAGAATTTAAGTATCCAAGGGAGGTGTGTTATCATGATTTGATGCTCTAACAATTGCCTTTACATTTAATTTTTTTTATATTCATCTCTTTTGATGTCTAATAAAGCTCAAATACCACCTTTAATCATGGTTTCCACCTATTACTCCTACTGATCTAACCCACTAACATGGAACTATATGACCTATCTGTGGGTTCTCTACCATGTCATCCTGCGTGTTGATCAGTTAAATGCATCCTACATGAAGGGCACACAATGAAGGTTGTCCATAAAGCTAGCTATGTAGTGAATATACAACCTAATGGAGTTAAGGGGTGATCTTCTATGGATATGCACAAGTTCCTAAATCCATTTGTGCCTATACTCTTCTAAAGGTCCTCACAGTATACATTTTATAAGGGCACAGATGGTAAACTCTATGATTTGACATGAGAATTTATCATTCATTTATGAGGAATCCTTTTAATAAGAGTGCACAAGAATATTAAAGGTCCTCATAGTCTTCATTTTATAAGGGCACAAATGTAAACTCTACGATTTGACATGAGAATATATCATTCATTTATGAGGAATCCTTTTAATAAGAGTGCACAAGAATATTAAAGATCTTAAAAACATTCCTTGTGATTTAGAACTATTTTCTACATGCTTCTCCTTTTTACTATTTGAAGCTTTGGAAACCTATGCACTCTAATTTGCATGTTGTGTTGGTGCAATGAAATATCTTTACATGGGGTAGACATTGGGGACTCCTCATAGGTAAAAATAAACACTTAATTGATTTTTGAACCCATGTTAACCATTGAGTGTAAGCACAGATGGTAAGCATCTATGTGCCAATTTTCTTTTAGGGAATTCAACACTACACAAGCGCGCAACCTCTTATGTGGACCTTATGAGTTCAATGCATGTTGAGGGGTGACTTGGAGAGTCAACATTACTTTTAGACGAGGATAAGTAAACTAATATTTTTTGTTATTTAAATGTTGATAATTTTATAATTTTTTAGATTTTACTTATTTACTTTCAACTTTATTGATACTAATCTATAGCTTATAATAATTATTTGATTTCAGTGGATTTTACAATTATTTTACTAGTTAGATCATTGTGGTAAATTTGGTAGTGACAATTTTACTTTCGTAATATTGTAGTATGCATGCTAGCATGTAGTAAAAAAATTGTGATGGTGATAATGATTAGTTTCTAGTATTATTATGTTTAGAATAAGTTACTTATTTAGTTTTAGATCATATTTTTGGTAAAATGTCAACAAATGTTATTCTAATCTTTAGTATTTTTTTGTGCTATGTTCACTTAATTTATCATTATTATAATTGATAATTACGTTATTATGTATATAATTTGAATTATGTTACTTATATTTGTTCATTTATGATTATTGATTTAAAATAATGACTTATGTTGTGATTGGATAAGTTTTTTATAATTAAAAGCGGGCCCCCACCTATTAGAGAAACATTGTGTGAAGGTATTTAAGAAAATAAAATAAGTCTTGAATCTTAATGATTTCAATTTACAAACATATTATTAAAATCATATATGTTAAAATTATTTGAATTTAATAAAGTAAAATTTACTTTATTTTAAAAGTTAATTAAAAGTTAGTTACAAATTAAAATTGTGTATAATTTACAAAATGAAGGCTCAAAAGGATTTGAAGGACATAATTTAAAGATAGAATTCATAAAATTACAAATATCTCTATTAAGTTTTCATATTACATTTCTCTTTTGTTGAAATTCTTTGTTATTGAGCATTAATTCCAAGAAGAGCAAGTAATCCATTGTTTAATAATAAGGTGCTCCACTTGGTGCAATAAAGTATATATAGTTTTTATTATTCATTTATAAAATGATTATATAATAATGTCAAACAAATTAATGAATTTGATGGTTGAAGAATAATATAACTCTATGCGAAACATTTTATTTACTTTATCTGATATTATTGGATACTTCACTCTTTATGTGACAAATTACTAAGCTTTAAATTTGAAACATTATTCTACCTTAGAATAATTTGTAATAATTTTGACACGTGACTTGTAAATAAAACATTTTTTTTGCATATATATCAATCAAATCCTATTATCAATGTATTTTACTCAGTTAAGTCTTAATTTTTTATTATGTTAGTTTCTAATTTTTTATTTATTTTTAGTTACTAACTTAGAATAATTTTATTTCCTTAGTTTTTTTAATTTACACTTTCATAGCATGTGTTTAACACATTATTTAATTTTAAATTAGTTTCATCATTCTAAAATTTACAACTATTTTCTAGTTTAGTGTTTATTGTTTTCTTTGTTTTTTTTTCCCTATTTCATATTTGTCCTTATGTGTTGTTTCTTAATTATATTTATTATTATTTTATTTGAGAGTAATAAGGAAATAAAATATGAATAATATCATTCATAAAGTAAAGAGATCTTTCAATCATTGATTAAGCATAAGAGTATTTAATCCTCGAAGACATTAATTCTTCCATAGGCTTTCTTTGTCAAATATGATTAATAACAGTTGATAAAACTCTAATATATTTTATTTAATTAATAAGTATTTGGGAAGAATATTTGTGACAACTGTGATAATATTTTTAAAATAATGTATCATCCTTATTTATTTAATTTGATTATTTTGAATAAAATCTTTTGAATCCCTATAAATTGGTAAAGTACTCATTATATTAACCATGAAAATACCTTTTGTATGCCTTATATTTAACTATCAATCATAGGTCCTTATGATTAGACTAGTAAAATTATACTTTAACCTTCATAATAGGCAAACGAGTAGATTAGTTGACATTATAAATTTAACCATCAATAGATTTGATAATTCCACTGGGTTGTTAAATTATTTCCTTTAAAAATCTTCATATCTTTTTTATCTATGGAAATTATTAGTCTTGTACTTGTAATTCAACCCAATATTGATATAGTATAACAAAAATTTGATCTTGCATCATACTTGGTATGTTCTAGTTGGTATAATCACCCATAAAATATGTAACATATAACTAGATTCATAAATTCTAAAGAAGACAAAGACTTATAAATATGTACATACTCTTTATTCAAAATACAAATTCAAGACCATGTATCTCAAATAAATATAAATTTAAAGAAATAAATAAAACAAATCTTAGCTAAAAATCCTCAACCTACTATCAGTTTCTTTAAATATACACTCAAGAAATAAAACAAATCTTAGAAAAAAATCCTCAACCTACTATCAGTTTCATTTTACAAAATCACCTAAAAAATATTAAATGGCCAATCATAATATAAATTAGATTAAAGATATTATACCCAACCTCCAATAAGATAGATAACTTGATGAATCAAATGATAATTAAATAAATTTTATTTATGATAATGTGCAAATATTTAATTAGTGTATGCATGGAAATTCATGTAGTATTGGGAATCACCTTACCGAAGTTTCTTCATTAAAATGAGTTAATGTTCCCAAATTTTATGGTAATTTAGGTGAGTCATGCAAATATTATCTTAATTCTTTCAAGTTTAAAAGTGCTACTCTTAATACTACTAATGATAAAATTTCTCTTGGATTATTTTCTCAAACTTTATGAGGTAAACCTTACCAATCATTTACTAACTTACCTACTAAAGTCATTTTTTAATGGAAATATATTGAATACTAACTAAACTATGTTTTCAAAAACCCAAACAAGATCTAAAATTAGTTGATGAACTTGCAAACATTTATTTCAATCACGATAAACAATGTATAGTTTTATCACTATATTTACTAGACTTAAGCAAAACATTCCACATGATCTGAGACCTAAAAAACTAGAAAAGTTATATTATTGTAGTGTATATCCCTTTAAATATAAAATAACATTATAATATAGAGATATTACATAATATGATGTCACTATTACCTTTTATATTGATTGAAAAAATAATCTTAAACATATTTGTTTTAAGGATAAAACTTCTACCAATATAACTTCTAGCAATGCATAAATTTTGAAATCCATTCGAAACATTTTGAATGATTTGGTCGTCATTAAATGAAAGTTAATTGAAAAATATATAACCTCATGTAAAGTGTTAAATAATCACAAGAATAAGTCTAAAAGTAAACTAAATTATTATTATGTTTTCAAAGTTTATTATGATCATAATACATCTGTTGTTATTCAAAAACTTAAATAATTTATTCAAAGAAAATATTATATTTATGTTAACTTGGAGGATAATATATAAATGTGTAGTTATTATACCAAATTTTGAAATAACCTCTCCCATTCCTCTTCCTGCCCATGTGCCTTGTTTACAAGGTTGACTGTTATTACTAGTGCACCATCTAATTTTGTTTTTATTGAGATTGTTGCAGGGTCTTCTATTTTTGGTGTGCTATCTAGTGTTGTTATTGGTTGGATATTAATGCCAAGGCGATTTGATGATGTTAGGGCATCATCTGGGGGTTTGTAAATATCACTAGCTATTAGGTTGTTACTTATTTTTGGGGTGGCTATTATTGGTGTGATGCTCATGTTTAGGGTTGTTGTTGCTAGGATTTCTACTATTAATGGCATGTTTTCTAGTGTTGATGTTGGTAAATTATCTACATTAAGGGGTTTTGTTGTGGTTGGGACATTGTCTAGGGGACTACAAGCTTCTCCTGTTGTTGGGATACTACCTTTGGTTGGGGTTATTTTTGCTAGTATGCCACCTGTGTTTGGGACTAATATTGATCCTAATATTATATAGATTCTTCCATTATTGATCTATTATCCTTTGAAAACATGGTTTTCAATAGAGTCTCATCTCCTTAGAAGAAGATTATCCATACTACTACTCATATTTCTCCTAGGACTAGGAGTAAGGTGAACCTTCTTCTCTACCCCCTCCTATTGTGATTTTAGGGGATGAAGTGTTAAAAATGACAAGTTTTTTTATCAAAAGGGTTTGATATGTATATTTCATAGATTTTGTCCATAGCTCTAGGATCTAAACTCCTAGATCATTGAGCAGTGGTGCCCCTTATAGAGGGGAAAATATAAATTTACCCATGTGCTAAAGGATTCATTATTGTTACATTTGATTCAATCTTTGATCAAAATTCTATTTTTGAGGGTCAATCTTGGTTTTAGGGATAACATGAACTGCTTCTAAAGCCTTGGGTTTAGAAATTTTTCCATCTCATAGAATCTTTCAATCGGCTACCAATATGGATTCATCTACCAAATCTACCTCTTCATTTTTTGTGTGAATCTTTATATAAAGGCATTGGTAACTTAATGGGTCACTTTATCATGGTGGATCATGCCATTAATTTCTTCCCTAATACCACATATGCTCATATTTTAGTGGAATTGGATTTGTTTATGCCTCTCTTAGAAGAGGTTATTTTACAAGTTATTGATCGCTCTTGGTGTCATCCCTTAAACTATGAAGGTATCTCATTTCATTGTCATATGTACTTTAATATGGGTCATTTAGCATCTTCATGCCCCCAATTGAGGGTTTCTCAATCTTTATCTTGGTAGAAGGATGATCTACATGAACACCTTACAATAGATGTTGATGATGATTTTGGCTCAGATGCATTTGAGCCTCCTTTTGATGATGGGAAGGATTCCCTTCCTCCTCTACTTGGCTCTTCTACTACTAGAAATTCTATAAGGACCTCCCCTATTATTACTGCTACTTCTGAGACTATTGTAGGAACCTCCCATGTTGCTATTATTGTTGGGATTGTTGTAGTGCCATCAAATTTAAATGGTTATACCACTGGAACTATTATAGGGAGCTCCCCTATTATCTCCCCCACTATTTTTATTCCTATTGGGACTACCATAGGGATCTTGCCTATTGTTGTTGAGACTTAGACTACTATTTTAGGTGTGTAGTTTATTTTTGGGGCTGATGTTGTTGTGTCCTCTCCCTAAGCTCCACCCCTTTTTAAGGATTTGGTGAGTTTTTCACCTCTTACATCTCTTGATTCTATGAATGGAGATAATGATGTTTATTGAATTATTGTCCAAAGGAGGAAGTATGGTCTTCCTAAGCATATTTTTTAGACTTGTACTTGGGCCAAGGGTGTTTGACCTTCTAGATTAGGTTTTGTTATTATTTAGTCAGTTGTTCTTTGCATCTTTGCCTTTTGGGAGTCATTATCCATCTATGTCCCTATGTTATTAATACATTGTTTATGGCTCATTTGTCACCTTTTTTCCCTGAGGGCTGCTTTGTATAGGGCTTAGGACCATTTTTTCTTGCTGAACTAATAAAAACATGTGTAGTTATAATGAGCCTTTAGATGCAATCAAGAATTAAAATTTCTATATTGTAAATACAAGGTAAAAATATTATAAGTTTTTTTTTTGAGGATAATAATAATACAAAAAAAATTGATAATAATCATCCTTCTTATTCAAAACCCTTAATGAAAGATAAGGTAATGTCATAGTATAAAATAATAATTTTATAAGTAATCTAGATAAAATTTCACATCAAATAAATCCTTTACCTAGTAGATATAATAACACACAATATAAACTAATCTATAGGCCAATAACTTACCCTCAAGTCAAATTTAATGTTGAACCTTAAAATATTATTAATGATTTGAATAATACTAAATTTGGTTTTTATTTACTTCAAATTGATCGTCTATCTAATCAACTAGAAAATATTAATGAAATTGTTAAAAATATAGCTATTAAGAACATTGTAGGCTTATAAAAAAATTGAAAGGATAAATTTGAATATGTATTTTCTTAATACAATGATCCACTTCTAACTATATCCCTCCATTTTAGGTGTCTATTAAAATTATTGATAATTTGTTTCATAATTTCATTCTTAACATAGGGGAATTAAAGAATATCATGTATGTTGTACCCAATATACCCCCATTCATTTTTTTAGAATAGGGTGTTTCAGTTTTGTCAGTGATTTCTCCAAGGTGACCAAGGATGTTGATGAGGTCTCATGTGTGCTATAATGGCAATGACAAAGTGTGCTTCAATGTGCTTTAGTGTTCCTACAAGGTTCTTTAGTGTTTGTCTTAGTAAGGCAATTTTTTGGATGATATTGATGGTATATAAATGTTACATATACCATATGGGGTGTTATGATAGCTTGGATTTCTTATTTAAGTGATGGAATTCACCATAGCAGTCATATGAAGGTCTAATTTCAAGTAGTCATCTTGAAATATATGGTTGAGTGAGTAGATTGATGACATAATATTTAACACATGTGAAGGTTTTAAGATTAGTTTGATATATTTATGGATTAACATATGAAATTTTATCCTATCATTTAAATTTTAGTTGATGAGGTCAAACTTAGAAAAAGTTATTAAGGTGCAAAGTTGGCCTTCCAGGTAGAGTTTGACTAAGTTCCCATGCTTAGACAAATTTTCAAGAAGAGATTTATGGTGAGAATTTAATTAGATCATAGATATAATAGTGAAAATTTAATCTGATAGGATAAGGATCTAATGATGTGGTTCAAATTCAAATAGGCAAGATTACATGTGCTAGTGACATGTGTCACAATCATGAAGTTTGAGTAGCAGATCTAACAACGAGCATGAAACCTATCAGATAGAGATCAACATTGAGTGTCTTATTATGTATTTATGATCTAATGGTGCATATTAAGTAAAAATTTCAAAGGTTTCTTATAATTCACATAGATATGCCAATTTTTAGAAGATCATTGACTGAATAGTATAGGGTGTCAAGAAGGCATGTAGAGCTACCAAGTGGCATAATCTCAAGAGTAAGGATCTAAGATCAATGGTGAGTGTTTAAAAATAAATAACAAGGTAATTATAAGGATATTTATGGTGTGTATTTATTCAAATTTTCAATGGATCAAGATATGAGGTCAATGTGTCTAATGTTTAACATTTACATAGTTATCATTGGCTTTTGAATTTAACAAAGGAAAAACCAATACTCAATATTTTACTTATATCTTTTGATCTAGGATGAATTTGAATAGGACTTTGAGGTGAATATATATAAGTGATTTATAATGTTTAAATTTTCATAGAGTCAAATATATTGAGCTCCAAATTTGACTATGTATTTGACCATGTACTACAAGTGACCTAAGAAGGATATTTGAGTTGTTCATGATAGTATTTTGATGTTTTAAAATGAAATAAAATTGGAAAGTGTTTTATACTCCATGAATAATATCTATGTGGATTTTTTATTTTTTACCAATCCATATTTAGTGTGAAAAATTTCTTAGAATTTGATTGTGTTTGTTGAATGCACTGGTAGATTTAGTGACCATATTGTAGGAGTGAGTTGGAAGAGTTTTGAGCATAATTTAAGAATAAAATGAGTGTGGAGATGTTATATAAGTATCTAATGATTATTATAAAGTATTTAAGATATTAATTTTCCAATATTTAGTTGTGGAGAGTCAAAATAGCTTGATTTTATTTTTATTATATATGACCAGTCTAAGTGGTCATTCTGAGAGAGTTGAATTGAGTGCTTAGAGCCTATGTTGAAGTGTCTAAAGCACATAGAGGTGTATAAGAGGCGATTAATAGTTCACACATGTAATATATTCATGTGTATATGTGAGATACTTGAGTTTTTTCTTCAAAAGTTTATGACTATGTTTTCTATATCTGAAGACCTGAAGATCAAGGAGACCTATTTGGTAGAATCGAGTGTTGAGTTGGTGTTCCAAATGGAATGGACCCATGAGGGATTTATTAAGGGGATATTGGAGATATTTTTATGTTTTATAATCATTGGTAAAGGATTGATTTGGTCCAAGTAGTCTCACATGTAATGTGTGAGTATGAAGGCCTAATTGTTTTAGGTCTCAACAAGACCTATTGGTGGTTTGGGGCTAATGAGGTATTGGCCAACCTAAGGAGTGTGTGGTTATTACATGTATGAGGACATATTTAAAGGATGTTTCAAAATTTTAAATCATTTTGGCTAACCAAAATGGGTTAAATGAAGAGAGTGGTATAAGTATAAGGTCTATTTAGACTAATTGTGCTAGTTGTGTAAGTGTGGAGTCAAGCAAAAGAGAGAACCTTTGAAAGAGAAGGTACAAGTTAGTGATGACCATTAGAGGGTGAAGATGATAATTTGTGATTAAATAATCAAGGTGATGAAGGTAAATACATAGGTCATTGAACCTAATGAGCCTACAAGAAGCAGATTGAGTGTGCTTAGTGGATGGATTGAAGAGTAGGGTAGGTTGAGGATTATGTACATGAACTACAAATTATGTTGTTGATTTTGTGATAATTTTTTATAGTTTTTCTGATTTTATATGTCCTAAGAAGTGAAGAGTGATCCAAAAGGGTGTTTTGGATGCATTTACTTGTGTGTGCAAGTTTGTGAAAGTGTAAAGGGGAAAGAAAGCAAGTAAGAGAAGTTAATCATCAAGTATAGAAGACATTAGATCAGAAGTAAATATTAGATCAAGGTAGTTTGGTTGGTTCTTTGTTGCTTAGGGGGTTGTTTCCTCCTTGTGGGATGGTTGCCTCACTAAATTAAGGGATGGGGGTTCCTTGATCAGTTAGTGTTGGTCTAAATGTTGAATCTTGTATTTATAGGAATGTAGTCCATCTTGTAGGATTCAGTGGGTTTTATCCCCCAAGAGGGTTTCCCACATACATCATGTGTTATTTGATTGATCTTGATATATATTTATTCATTGCAATGGTTAATTTATATAAATCATGATTGTATGTGTTGAATGTTTAAGAGTTGGGAATTAAATTGGATTATTTAGCATCACCAATTCACCCCATCTCTCAAAGATTATACCTCTAAATTAGGGACCCACTATATTTTTGAATTGGTTTAGCCCTATATTGAAAATATTCTAAAGAGAAAGGCATTATGTATTTCACTAAATTTATTCTTCAGTAGACCTATGAACATACCTTTTTTTGGACTAACCTACTAATGAGAAGTTGTGTATATGAAAGACTCGACTTAATTTATGTGGAAAAAATCTTTGAAAAAACTACATATCATTAAAAAGGTTTGTGGTGATTTTGTTTATAACATTCATTTGGTGAACTCTTCTAACCCATTTTGGTCTTTGGTGATTTTTTTTAGATTTTTCATTAGATGGAAGTATTCAGTGCTATACTGAGTAACATTGGTTCTTCAAAATTGATTGTTTAGATGCCTATATTCAGTAGTTTTTGGTGCTTCACATTTATATGGACCTCCATAAGAATTTACTCTTTATAATTTTCCTTCAGAGGAGTTTTTCATAACATCTATTTGGGATTCCTATTTATAGGACCTCCAAAGCTTTATTTTCCCTATATCAAAGTAATTTGTTATTTACTCTGCAAGAACTATTCTTTGAGAAACAAGTTTTCAAAATTTTAAACTTTTGTTTATTTGGGTCTTCATAGGATTTGTTTGGTAAGAACCTTTGGAAAAATTAATCAACCTAAAAGGGGTATTTAGTGAAAGTGTTCAATGGTTTTATTTGATAAATTCCTTTTACAAATTTTGGTCTTCATCTATTTTATTTGGAAAAATGGATTGGCAAGAACACACCACATTTAGGTATTCAACAAAAGTGTTCACATATTTTTTTTAGGATACTTGTCTACCTTGAAAACATTATTACATCCTAACTCCTAACTCCTAACTAATAAAAGCCTCATGAATCAGTAAACCAAAGTTGAAGAAGTGACCAAATGACACTTGGTAATGGGAAATAATGTAGTAATTATAATAAACACTAGTAATGCCTACATAGTATATCCACCAAATGAAGTACAAGAGTTTGAATTTAAAAAACAAATCAAAGCTATATATGTTGGACATTGGTGGTGCATGAACTAGAAATCAATGCCAATGTTATATCAAATTAGTTTGAATAATAACGTGTCCATTTGATCTCAAGATAGCATGAAAACTTAATTGATCCCATGAAATCAAGCCCTAACTACCATTGTTTCCAACCTAAAAACATACTCAAGAGATTAAAGCAGTTAAATTGTAAACTATACCAATAGCAACATAGTTAGATGACAATGATGTGCTCATCTAGAGTATTTTGAGGAAATCTCCCCTTCAATATTTTTGATCAAAGATTAAATAAGTAAAAGGATGCATTATTTTAACCTATGATATTCAACAATGATTATATCAACTACTCAATACTTTATGAAGTCATGCATTAGGTTGATGCACATACTCATGAAGAAAATTTGACTCTAGATCAATGCAATTAGATATAGACCTCACATTCAAGCATCAAGGGATACAATTTGTAGCAGTGAAGTTGGAGTGCATGCCTTTCATTAACCTCCTATGAGACTTAGTATTCACTAAGAGGATAACTAGAGGAACATTCCTTCATCATGTCAAACAAAAAATAGTCATGGTGTGTATCTATAGTGATGCATTTTCAAGGTACATGTCTCTTCCTATTATAGTTTTCACTTATGATTTTCATAGGGTAGTAGTGTGGAAGAAAGAAAAATTAATTGAGAAGACACTCAAAATTTGGATGCTCCCTAGAGAAACCATCAATTTGAAGGATAAACAATTCACACTAATAACCAAATTTAGAATGGGAATCGAAATTGGGATGGACCTCTTAAACATGTTATTTGGACATCCAATCATAAAATTAATCCACATGGAGTGGGTTCCATTTCTTTATTTGATAATGACCTTAGATTTGACATTCATTCTGGGTGAATTGATCGAAACAAGGCTATGAGAGTAGAAATTATGCAAAGATAAGAGGCATTTAGGAGGTCATTTTTACATGATGTCTTACCTTCTTAACATGTACCTTGTCATAATATACATTCTAAATGGGTCACTCTAGAACCATGCTCTAGACTATATAAATAATTTTATATGTGATTTTTACTCTTTTATGTAATATACGTGTATTCTCAATATTATGTGCATCTCTAAGGATGTTTACCCCTAGGTATGGACGGATATCCATGAGTTCCCCCTACCTAGGATATCAAAGTACATTATAAATACATTATTGATTAGGGGAGACTACTAGATATACCTCAATTACACTGTTATCATAGCTATAGGCCACAAGGTATCACCTCTACACCTCCATAATTATGTCCCCAATAAATTGGTAGAATAGGAAATGACCTACTAGTTATGGTGGGGTATTGGTGATGACATGCACAAGAGAAAGAAAGCTTACTTTCATGTTTCCCACTTGATGATTGGAAAGATGTGATATACCAATCAAAATCACTTCTATGAGGTAGATAAGTACATAGAATACTATTCCTTGGCTACATTACAACATAAGGACTGAGATCCCCATGGTTAAATATAGAAACATATAAGGGGAATTGGAATTTACTATCAACATGAGAACTATGATCATGATTTCTTGTTCCCCAATGCTAAAATGGTTACCAAGTTAGATATAGGGCATAATCTATTAACTTGAAAGAATACATCTTGAAATTTATTCAAGGTGAAGTTTCCCTTTCTATAAAGGAGACACATACTAAAATCTAACTAGCTAAAAGATGGAATTCATTGGACTTATAGACTAATAGACCTTATCATCTAATAAGGGATCAATGAAAACCCTCCTAGACCCCATATGACATATAAATAATTAAATTAGGAACCAAGGTTTCCTAATACCTCACTTGCAAAAAAATAAAATGAACCCTTTTGTATTGATTCTTAATATTCTAAGGGCCCTACCCAAGAAGATGTTACTTTAGTTATATAGGTTTTTGCTATGGTTACTTTATCCACACAAGAGGACCCTTCCACATTTGCTAAGATAACCATTTTCTATATAAAGAAGCCAAGGGCTCATCCCCCTCTATAAATCTTAGTTGTTGAAGCATCATCAGTAGAGCCAATGACATAAGAGATCGTTGGAGGATAATCCACTAATGAGGAGGTAGAATTGGAGAGAGCCAAGATCCTAAGCCTCCAACATACAAATTAGAAATAAACACTACATAAGTAACCATTAGGCGAGTTAGTATCCCCTTTAATTTCCATTACCCCTATTGTTTTTCATGTTTCTCTTTCTATTATTTGTACATTTGATCCTATTTCATTTATTCCTCCTAGTCCCCCTTCCCTCTTGGTCCCCAAGGTGGAGGTTTATCCTATACAAACCATTTCTCAACCAACCATACTAATTCTAAAGGTAGAGAATCCTTGTTTTACCCTTATTGTCCCTATTTCCCTAATTGGTATTCCTTCAACTACTTATTCCACATCCATTCCTATCATTCCTATTGTTTCCCCTTCCACTATTCTCCCAACAAACATAAGAACCAATAAAAAGGCAATAAAGAATCCAAGGAGAGTAGTATCCATTCCCTAGCTCCATGTGTCATTTTAATAGCTAGGTCTACCAATGCCTCCTCCTAGTTCCTCTCAAGATACAACTATGATAACAAATAAGAAGGATGAAAATAAGAAGCTAGTTTATACATTCCATCCACTAACACAATATGGTGGGGTGGATTGGTCTAAAATCATCTATCCTTCACTTCCTAATCCCCTACTATAGGAAAATTTAAGGTAGACATTAGGGGAAATTTTGGATGAGAATATAGTTTAGACACTCAACCCATAAATCCAACCTAACTAGTCCTCCCATAGTGGGAAACAAACATATAGTTGAAGGCTTCCAAAAGGACTAATCTAGTAATTACAAAATTTCTCACTATAAGTTTAGTATTTTAAAATTTTATCTAGAGTTTGTAGATGGTCAAAAAGAGGAAGCTAAAAGATGAGATTGGGAGAGTAGTAATAGTAGAGAAGAGGCCAGAAATGTTTACCTTATCCAAGAGGAAGGACACAAAATTAGGGAGGGAAATACCCATACATAGATGATTTTAAATCCTATTTTGAAACACAAAAGTATTCTCTAGTAGAGATACATGATGGAAATGAAATAATGAGGAGATAACTAGAGCAAAAACTATAAAAAATAAGAGAACACCAATAAACTATTCATGTTACATTACAAATAGAGAAAAATGTCTAGAGTTTTGCATCTAGGTTGTATAATATTCTTGAGTCTATTGGTGTAATGAGGGTAGAAGTAACACCTCATATAGTAGAGATTACTAGAATATTTAATTCTTTAAAAATAGATGAGAATAAATTTAAAAAATTTATTCTTTTTAAAACTAACAAAGCATATACACACCTAAATCTGATGACATTGTTAAAGGCTAACAATGCCCTCAATTTGGTAGTCATCAAGATATATGAGGCCATGGAGTGGCTTGATGTAGCTGAGGTAGTAAAGCCTAAATACTCAAAACATGAAACTCTCATTTGGTATATTTTTAATGAACTAAAACTTTCATATGCTAAAAAATCCATAAGAAGGCTTATCAAAAGGGTCTATTTTGACCAGTTATTATAACAAGATTTAGAAAAAATCAATTAGAATATACAAGGATAGACCTTAGAATAAATATAAATTGAGATCAATTTTTCTAGGAGGAAGGTCATTGAATTTGAGATCTTCATAACTAAATTTAGGACTTAAAAGGCTAAGCATACAAGGCTCCTAGAATAGGTAAATAGAGTTCATAGGCCTATGTTACTTAACATGGACATAATCATATACCAGTATGACATTAAGAATAAGCACTATCAATTTTTGGAATCAAATAAGAATGTTGGTGCTTAAACTCATAGTTTTACACAAGAATCCACTTCAACACCTCCAATGACATAATTTAGCATGAAAATACCTAGTCAGACTTGAGTTGAAGGCTAATTTTGTATATATACGTGTATATAATACTTAATTTGGTACCTATAGTTTACTTACACTTAAAGAATAAATGTAATGTTACCTAAACTATTTGTAAGAATGTGCACATTTCATTACTTTATATAGGCCAACTGATCTTGACATAGGTGTAATTAGCTATGAGCATGTATGCATGCAATTTTGAGACTAAAATTAGAATTGAGCTTCTAATTATGTAATGTAACCATGAGTTTACATGAACTTGTAGGATGAGGCATCCCCTCCCCAATTTTATATATTTATGTAATTTCACATTCCAAAGAATTGGAAGACTTTATCAATATAGGAAGAAATCAATTTTAATTATCATGAAACTATGTTGGTGTTATCTCCTTCCATTCTTGTGTTATTATGGTTTTAGTTTTTTGGTTGTGATAATACAATAATTTTAAGTGTGTAAAATTTATAGATATTATGATTATTTTATTAATGTATGCTTACCTTAGATGTGAAAAAGATATTAAAAGTTAGTAGGCTTCATTGATTAATTAATCAATTAGTCCAATCTAAGTTAATATTCTTTGTGTGTATGATTTTTTTATTTCTAGTATATTTTTCTAAGTGTGTGTAGCAACTTCCTTATATTACTTCCTAGTTTGAGCTATAATCTCCCAATTAAGGGTGTGAAATATCAACTCTAAAAGGATAAAACTTCAATTTAGACCATTAAGATTATTATATTGTTCCTTCCCAAACTTCATAACTATGTTTGTATGTGAGTGTGAAATAGATACACGTAATAAGTACTAGTTCTAAAATCACTTGTCCACCAAGAAACCAACCTAAGAAGTGACCTCTTGAGATCACAAAACATTATTTTATTCTCTACCCTTCCCTCCTTTTGAAGTTTATTTAATAGAGACATACCCACTCTAGATTAGGTACCATCCATCCATCCCACTCACTTAGGCTTGATTTATTTACTAGGATTCATTTCATTACAAGTAAACCTAGTTAACAACTTGCATGCTCTACTTGTTATTCCATCACAGGTTATTTAATCCATACCTATAAATTTTTCCCTATAGTGGAGTTTAACTCCATCGATATCCTTAAATTTTGGAGGCTACATCATTTAAATTTCAAAATGTGCACAAGATCCACATCAACAGAGTCTAAGTTCATTATTGATCAATTCGGCATTATATTTAAAGGATACAAGAGGAAAAATATTGGTTTTGGATCTCATCAAACAAAATTTTATAGTAAGTTTTGAGATAGTCATTAAAGTGACACAATATGGAATAATTAGATTTAATAGAGAAATTTAAATTTTAGATGTTCCTATTAATTATGTTATATTATCAGGAAGTGATTGGTCTGAACCCACTAGTGCTTATGTTAGAAAATATATAACTTGGGTTCTTCTAGGTAATAAAATAAAATTTATGAATGGATAATATTATAAAATTATACCTATTGAAACCATTTTGAATATTATTGCCTTTGTTAAAACTAGAATTGGAACATATTGAATCTTAACTTTAGATGAGCCAAATCATAAATATGTGAGAACAACTCCAAATGAAATAATTTTCTCCTTTTATTTTGATGGGACATGTTCCCATCATGGTACTAGTGTTTATTTTATTATTTTTTCTCATGTAGATAATATTTATAGGTATGCCTATTAGTTGTCTTTTTAGAACATTAAGAATACAATTGAATTTGAAGTTATATATCTTGGTCTTGAAAATCCATTGAACTAGACATTAAATATTTAGAAGTTTTTTCAGTGATTCTATATAATATTTAAGAGAAGTTTGAAAATTTTAAGAGATTAATCAATCACATCTAGATAATTATACACATAAAGTATGGTCACTTATAGAAATTTTTTAAATATTTAATCTTTCACATATTATTTGAGAATATAATATGCATGTTATTGTTTTATGCTTCTAATCTAACCCTAAATGACATAAAACATTTTTTATTATATTTTTTCTAAATAAATTAGACATAAGATAACCAATCTTGAAAATAGTTGGCATGTTTATAATTGTGATGACCACATTGATAATTTTTTCTTGGATTAAAGCATATAATCTTGATTCTTCGAGTTGTTTGTTTATTGTTGGAGATGCTATTATATTTTTTGATTGTATTTGTTGAGTGCACAATAATAATAGATACTCATATTTTATATGTTATTTATGAAATAATAATGTTTTGATGAAACAACCTACCTTGCCTATTTAATAGTCACTCCATGTATTTTTTGACTTGGTTAGTTATGGAGACTCATACAGATATTATGAATGCATTTGAGAGACTATTGTGTAAATACTTGGTTGTTTATTTTGTTTGTAATGTTTTTATGTCAAATTTTATGGTAATTTTGTGTAGGAGTGATCCTATAGTTGCATGAGTGCATATATCACTCCATCATGGTATCATATCCTCCTTCATAACCATTACTCAATAGTTTATCTCTTTATATGCAAAACATATTTAGTAATCTAATTAGATCTATGTCTATTTGGTGGATTTTTTTATCTTGGTTATAAACCTTTTAAATCCTTAGTTTATTATTTTGTGTTGGACCATGCACTTTTGTAGAAGTCTTGTTATTATAGTTATATAACTATTTTGTTACCTTTTTGTAAGGATTTGAAGCACTTATTTGATTGGTCAACTATGTGCATTCTTTTATATCCATTTACAACTCAATATATAGTTATGTTGAATGCATTAATATTAAAGAAAAGTCCCAATGCTCGGTACATAAAATCTAATGAGGTGGAATAGGGATTAAAATTTCATGACATTAGTAGAAATTATTTATCTTAGCTTATTTACATTTATTGAGCCAAGTTGTATTTTGCATAATCGTGGCCTACTTTTTCACCATCTACTTTGTATATGGTCTTTGATTAGCCATTCGACTATGAGGTCAAAATTTTGAGGGATCCTTTTGAATAAAGTTAATGAAGTTAATTTTTTTGGAAGGGAGAGTGGCCATTATGAAAATCCCTCTCATGGAATCAAATATAAAATATCCATTTATCTAGTTGTACATGGGGCTAAACTTATCAACAAATTCATTGGAAATAAAGATCATTCAGAATAAGTCACCTGCACCATAAATACAACCCATGGTCATATGACCTCCATCATAGTCTAATAAAACATCTCTAATTATTCACCACTAGATAGATATCACTTGTTAATGTTGAAAATATTTTTACCAATGGTGCATGTCCACTGATGTCTCTATCACCAACTATGCACCTACATGTGGCACTTCCACTTGGCAATGTATGATTAAATTGAAGTTTTTTTTGCAAAGTATTTTCATACTTGTAGCTTTGCATTAAGAACCTATCCATATTAAGTGCCACACCTACACTAACAACATTTTATCCTTGAAAATTTTTAGATCTGATAAACTGACCTATAGATTGATATAGATGGTAGAAAGTTAGTTAGAACACCATTCACCAATTTAGAGAATCTACCTAGTTGTGGGACCATTCAAATATGTTCACATTTGAGTCTATGCTAGAGGATGATAAATTTATTTATCTATGAGGAGAAATTTTTCCATATCCATCAGTATAGAGTGGAAAAACAACCTCCATATGGCTCGGTCAACTCACTAAGCACCACTGTTAATCAATCCTTCTTGTTATGATGCCAACTATTTCACATAGGTTTTGCCCACCAATTCCAATTTTTTTACTTTAATTATTTTTTATTTGATTTGAGCATTAAAATAAAATTTAGTGAAATCATAACATAATTAAAGATCATAGTGAAATTGGTTTAAATATTTTTGTTAAAACCTTCTTTGGAGAGGTGAAGGGTTTGTGCCCCATCCACTGCAAAGTAGACTTTTTGAGGGCCTATTTTGTTCAAGAGGGGTTAATTATTTTTGAGGGGCTATGTTTTATTATAAAAATGGTGAATTTTTTTTAAAGAGGTGGAACCTTTCTAATTTTAGGTGGATAAAGGACAATTTTTTTTTATGTGTATTTACTTTCTATCTTTTTGGTCAAATATGGAGGGTGGGGTCTGATCTAGAAGGAGGTTAGACCCCTTCACAGATAGAACAAACTTGTTCTCACTCCTCCATACCTTTATTTATTTGAGTTCATTATTATTGCACTTGTACTCTCTTGGCACAAATTTTTATCCTTGTCGTCATACTTTTCACACCAATAGACACATTTTTTAGTGGAGTCTAATATCCTATTTTGAGTGTGCATTTTATTTGTGTGTCACTTTTTGTGCTCATAGACACATTTTTGGTAGACCCTGATGTCCTACATTCTTGAGTACATTTTTGTGCCACTTATTTTTTTTATGCACACTACTCCCTTGGTTTAGAAACAACTCTCTAGTTCTTGATGCCATCATCTATAGATTGACAACATTTAGCGATTTCTTGCATCATCTGTCATTTTTTGTTTTGGGATTATTTTTATACTCACACTAAGTTATAAAGTGCCATGGGGGGTTTATTGATTCATCATTTTCTACCTTAATTCATTTGTGTTCTCTATTTTGGGCACCTTTTCACTCTTTTAGTTGCTTGACTTTCCCATCACTACTAGGGCTATCTTCTTGAAAGATATTTGATCTATATCTTTGGTACTTTTTTAATAGTTGACAGTCTCAAATTTTTTATGGAGCTTGATATCCTTCTAAAGATTAATTCTATTAAATATAGTGTTACCATTCTAGTGTTTGAGTAGTAGATTCATTCCACTCATATAGACCTTTTTTACATCACTCCACCCATTCAATAGTATGGGGGGTATGGTTCAAATATTACTTCTTCATTTGTCATGTTCCTTGTTAACCCTTGGCATACCATATCTTATGGTAATAGATAAAATTTAATTGGTGAACCTTTTTACACAATTGAAACCTCTGATAGTCTCTTTTCATAATAGTTATTCTAGTGAATTCTAGTGTCATTTGTTTTTTGTGATCAAACACTGGATTCAAACCACTTGTGTAGATTTGAGTTCCATTGGGAGTTTCTAGTTCATAGAGTGAATTTGTATTTGATGGCCTTTATTCCATCCATTAAACTTAATTAATTATTGTGTTCAAATATAGAGCCATTTTCTTTCTTAGATGCCTTGTAGCATATGTTTTTACTCTCTTAACTTTGGGTATTTTTTACTAGTTTTTTGGTACCTTGTGGTGATACATTTCATTTTTGGTGAATCTTTTTTCCCAGTGTTTTGAGATCAATGTTTTTATATATTTAACCTCGTATAGATTACCAGTTCTTATTTGACTTGGTAGTTATAGTGACTCAACATCCATGTATTCTGATAAGATAAATTGGTTACCATAAGGACACTTTATATTTCACTATGATTTGTACATGGGTACCTGATTAGGCCTAGTTTTTGGGACCCATGTAGTCTTTTTTCTATCTCTTTTCTCACTCCCTATTTTTTCCTTAAGGGAGGGCATTATATTAAAGCATATAAGCTTGATTTAGGAGTTATTTTTTATTATTGCAAATGTTATTCTATTTTATGCATAGATTTATTGAGTGTAAAATAATAATAGATACTCCTATTTTATAGGTTATTTATGCAATAATAATTTACTACATGAAACAAGCTAACTTGCCTATTTCATAGGCACTTTGATGTATTTTTTATTTGGTTGGTTGTAGAGACCCACATGGAGATTGTGATATATTTGAGAGACTATTGTTCAAACATTTGGTTGTTTATTTTGTTTTCAATGTATATGTGTTAAATGATGTGGTAATTATGTGCAAGAGTGATCATGTAGTTGCATGAGTGCATATAACACTACATTTTATACAAGGCAATTACAAGTGATTATGTTTTAAAATAAAGTGATTAATTTCATACTAGAGGTAATGAATTTACTCGTTTATTAAGCCTTGAATCTATGTTTTCTCCTCATGATCAATATAAAGTTTATATAATGTAAGAGCCTTTCAAAATAATTATAGGAAAAACTATTCCAATAAATTTAAGAACTAAAGAAGATCTCAAATGTATATATTAATGTGCACAATGTAAAATCAATGATAAAATTGAGTTCACCAAGTTGTTTAAATAATTTATTCATATTTTTTATTGGTCATACAAATATTTAAAAGGATTTGATATTGTTATAATTTGACATGATATACCTATGAAGCTTTGAATAAAGCATATTAAGCAAAAACCTTACAAAATTAACCCATTGTTGGATGACACATCAATAAAAAACTAAATAAAAAGTTAGATGGTGGTGTCATTTATCTATTTAGATATTATAATTAGATGACTACTATTTTTTTAGTTCAACAAAATAATGGTGGCATTCATATTTGCGAGGATTTTAAAGATCTGTATTGAGAAAGTACTAAAAATAACTTTCCTTTACCAAGTATAGATCAGATTTTACAATAGGTTTACAGCTATGAAATGATGCCTTTATTAGATATATTTTATAGTTACAATATATTATTTTAAATCTTGAGTATAGACACAAAACCACATTTATTACACACAAAGGTACTTCTATTTTTAATAGAATGTCTTTCAAATTGATTAATATAGGTGTAACTTTTTAGAGAGAAATGCATGTTAATTTGAATTATTAAATTGGTTTATTTATTCAATTAAACTCAGATGATATTAATATTTATTTATAAAGCAAAGAAATATTTTTATCATTTACATTAAATCCTTTTTAGATGAATTTTTTTGCATATCATTAAATTCTAAAAAATTGACGTTTGGTGTGACTAGGGATAAACTACTTGGCCATGTTATTTCTAAAGATGAATTTATATATATGTATATCATATATAAATAATTAAATAAATACATCTACCTTAAGAATAATCTATTCTTAGATATTTATTTAGTTAAATAAATCTTATACACAAATTCATTTTTTATTTTGTAGATAAATCTAATCCTTTACATATTTTACTTAAGAAATGTCAAAATTATTTATGGGATATAAATTCAAATGTATCCTTTAATGAAATAAAAAATGATACACCAAGTGATATTTTATTTTCAAAACCAAACATGACATATAAGGCTATATATGTTGTTTGTACATAATAGGATCAAAATCATGATGAAATGCCCATAGGGTACATGAGTCAAGTACTCAAAGAGATTGAAACGATGTACCTTATGATTGATTTTTTTATGTTTTAGAATTTTGTAAATTTAAATAAATCTTAATATGCAATAAATTGATTGTGTTTGAACATTATTATATTATCTTACATATTGAAACAACACATGATTGATGGTATACTACCTAAATATATTTTTATATTTCAAGAATATGATATTCAATTCAAAATATTAAAACCATAAAATGAAATGAACTAGCTAAACATCTTACTAAAAATGTAACCTCAAATATTATTATTTTTATTTAGGTTGTTGATGACGAGTTGCATGTTAAACCTCATTTTCAAACTATGAAAAATTATAATATTATACATAAATTAAAAATTATCTTGAGATATAAGAATGGGACTACCTCTACTTACATGATGATTGGTAATATAATCATGTTTAATATTTTTTAAATGAAAACTTTTGTGACTCATTAAATAAATGCCAATGAAAAACACCCAAGTTGGAAGATTTAAACTTCATCATTTAAGAAAGAAAAATGTTCTATGAAAATAGAGATGTAATTTTAATGAGATGTTTAGGTCATGATCATACAAAAATAAAATCTCATAAGTGATCATGAAGGTATTTTCAATGGAAATTTTATTGTAAATACTATGACACATGAAGTATTATGTGCTTCTTATTATTTTCCTACACTTTTTAAATATTTTTTCCATTTAATTAGATCATGTATGTCTTGTCAATTTTTTACAGGTAGAGATAGATTACCCACTATGCCTCTTAATCAAATTATTCATGAAAAACCTTTTATGAAATGGGTTTTAGATTTCATATTTGATATTCACCTTCTATAATCTTATATATATATATATGACAATTAATTACTTTATGAAATGACCTGATGTTATAACACATAAAATTTCAGTCACTTGAGAAGTTACTTTCATTAAAAATTATATTTTATCTCGATTGTGAGTTCGTTTTGAAACAATTTAGGATAATGGTTTGAAATTAATTTCAGAAGAATGTTTTGAGTTTTTAGGACAATACATAGTTATTTCAAGTCATTCATCTAAATATTATCCTCAGGAAAATGGACAATCTTAATCAACAATTAAAAAATTGATTTCCATTATGAATAAAATAGTATGTGACAATAAAAAATTAGCATACTAAGATTTTTGAAGCTTAATAGGATTAATTTACTTCATTCTAAATTATAATTATTTTTTCACATTTTATGCTTGCATATAGTTTTCAAGCTACTATGCCTATTGAACTAACAATTTCACTTGTAAAAACTACATTGTGGTATATTTCTAAAACTTTATAATTCATATAGAAAATATTATATAATTTATTAGATTTATATGAAACAAATACTTCTTTGAAAAAATTGTAAAAAAAATATTTTTGAATAATATTTTTGATAATAAAATATTTAAGAACACTTTTGAAGTTGGTGATCATGTTCTTTTTTGTGATAAATCACATGAAGATCCTTGGAAGCATCATAATTTTTATTCCATATGGATATGATCATATAAAATAGTTTGTGTACTTGGTAGAAGTGATTTACATTTCAAGATTTGGATGGAGATTGGATATATCATATAGTCAATGGTCATTATTTTAAAATGATCTATGAATGACTCTTCTTTCATTTTTTAATTGTTTTATTTTTTATTTTCTTCCTTTTTATCTTTTTTTATTTCATGTTATTTTCTTTTTTTTATTTGCTTTATTTGTTTTATCTTGTTGGTAATCCTATTTCAACTCAATAGTCTTCACAAAATATTCAAGTATTCTTGGTACAATTTAAGTTGAAAAACTTACATAGATGGTTGTAAGTATTCTTTATCATATCAGTCTCTAACTTTTATGACTTATTTTTATTAATTGATTGATAAATATTTAATGTTGACATATTTATTATTAAATATTCACTTACTTTTAAAATTTGTGTTTTATGATGTTATAATACCAATGCAACATGAGCTTCTTTGTTATTTATTTCCCATTATTTTTTTCACGATACCTAAACAAACAATCCCTCATTTAAAAAATATTAAAGGGGTTTGTGTATAGTGTCCTAGGAAATAATTTACCTAGATTACACTCTTAAGTTCTAAAATTTATTATTTTCTTAACCTAGTTTTATATACACAATTCATCCATAAGGTCATTAGTGTTATCAAAATGTTTTTACACAAGATTTTTATTTTATTTTTTAAAACCTTTAAAATACTTGATCTACCATATATATCATCATAAGTAGTAAGGGTCAACTTGATTTTACTTATGCTATTTGTCATTTTTTGTACTTGATCAAATTCTAAAGTAATGTTTTTAGTGAAAATGATATTTTATGAGAATATTATGCTAATAACACATATTCTATGCATGGATTGACAAGTGGTTTTACTCAAAAAAGTATACATGTGCAATATAAATTGGCTCTAATCATTTGTTAGATTAGTTTGGCATTATATGTTGAGATATTTAAATTGAGATAAGTCATGAGTATGAATTTTCAAGTGATTTAAATTACATATAAAATAAATATCTAAAATATTTTACTTAAATAATATTGTCAATTTTGTGACAATAAATTCTAGTTTTGTATAAAATTTACATTTTCAAATTTTTGGTTGCTGTAATTCATACTCAAAATTTGTAAATTTGTATGGTTTTGTTTTATATGTTTTGAAACATAACATGGTTTCTTGAAAGCCTTGTTTATTTCATGAGTTTTAATGTCATGGGTCTTGTTCTTCATTTTAACTCACTAAAAACATAAATTTTGAAACCCTAATAAGTTTTGTGCTTTCAAATATTACAAATATCAAATGTTAAAGCATATGTTTAATTTATGATATTTTACTATGTTAAATTCATGTGTAGTATTTTATATTATGTTAAAATCCTCACAATTTAATTTAAATTTGACGTGACTTTAAAACTATACATAAACTTTGATAGGCATCTATCATGCTTGGTATTTCTAACATAATGTTAATGCATGGTGATATTTTGTGATTTATTTTGATATGTTAATATACACTTATGATTAAAATTAATGTATAATACTTGGTATTGGGTGAGAATTTTTGGTATTAGTTAAGTTGGAAACAAGTTAAGAAACTTTATATAAATAGTAGTATAAAATATAATGAAGAATATAGAAATAAATTTTTAAAATCTGACAAAGTTGGTAGTCACCACCATTTCCAAGGTACATGGAAACATCGAATGCATTCAATGCACCTTAATCTCAACTAGAAGATCAAGTAGTGGATTTTATTTCTTGTTTTTTAAAACAATTCTCTTGTGTCTATTTGAAAACCATTTCATAATGAAACTCTAGAAAATTTTTAGGTTAAGGGATTTTTTTTGGGTTGAGATTCTATGTGAGTTGTTTTCATTCCAAACACAAAGATATGTTATTGAAGTTTACCAAGTATGAAGTTATTTTAAAATAAAATTATTTAAAATTTATTGAAAAAAATATTTTTAGTTCGTGTTTGATCAGTTGTTAAACATCTAACAAAAAAAAATTAGTATAAAATATTATCTCCTTTGTTGTGGCTTAAAAGTCCTAGATGAGATATGGGCATTTTTAATATAAGTTTTTATTTTCCTTGTCATTTTTTCAAAGGTTTAATATATTAATTATTTTTAAATAAATAAAAAATATTTTTTTTTGCACACCAAACAATAAGCTTTCTATGTAGTTAATAAAACAATTTCAAAATTATGGTGAATCTTTTTTAAAAAAAAATTGATTTAGTAGTTGTAATTTTCATTTATGATTTTAAATGAGACAATCAATATTCTTAGAAATTTTGTAATAATAAATTGTTTTTTAGTTATGGGTTTTCAAGATCTGAATAATAATAGAACTAATGTATTTTTTAAAAAACTAGTTATTTGTTATGACCTATCTTTTACTACATTATTTCACATGCTATTATAGTTTAGTTATGAACTATTCAAGACATAATTGTTTAGATTACTATTGTGATATAGTTATGTGATGTATACTTGATACATTATTAGTATTATTATTATTATTTTGGAGATATTTATTTGATATGTTTTTCATTAGAACATTAGATATTTATGCTCAATGAGTTACTGATTTATCATTCAATTTAGTTGTAATTATTTAATATTGTTATTGAATTTATAACTCTTATATAGTATGGATATTTTTTATGGTTTGTTATGACTTCAGGTATCAGATGTGAGCTAGGTTGGATGTGAATCTGAGCAGTCAAGTAAGGACAAGAAAGTGAATGAAAAGAAATAGTGAACTTAAAAATCACAATACTAGACTTTGACTATTATGAATGCTTTATGTCATTTTTATATGCATGTTCTAAAGTGTTGAGTATTAAAATTTTTGAGTTTGATTTCATTGTAGTATTGATCACTATTTGTTTTTGAATTCTTACTCAATCATTACTCTATTAGTTAGTTTTTACTCCTTTTTCTAGTTGACACATGTCGACATTATTAATATATGCTTAGTCTATTCTTGATATTATGCTTTTCATCTAGTTTAAGTAACTTGTCAACTTTTGACATTTAATTGGTCTTCAGATTCTATCTTACTCATAGTTGGAGTCTTGTTTTGTATTTTAACTCTTTACTAACATTTTTAGAGACCCAAAATGGCCATAAATGGGTTTCAATTGAACTTTAAATTGATTCCTACCAACCATTGCAAATTAAGCCTAAGAATCACTAAATGTCCCAAATTTATGTGTGCATCATTCATCAAATCTTAGAATCATGATGAGGAATCCCTAATTGAGTTATCCTATCATGTTCAACAATAAATTCTCATGGATTCATCCCTAATCACATTGTTTCATAACAACTATCAATTTGAAATATGGATCTATTAAGTGGGGTAATTACACACTTGAATAAATATTGAAAGAGATAGAAGGTTAATTATAATCAATTAATAAGCTAAACCATATTAAATGCCTAGTTGAATTATCCATTTGAAATCAATTAATATATAAAAAATGAAATTTAAAAATTAAAAATATCTTAGCTTTTCATCATTGCCTTTGTGAGTTGTCAAGCTCTTCAAAAATATCTTAAAATCTTTAATTTTGAGAGCCATGCTTAGTAAATGCAAATCATAATTACTTGGAAATGATTAACTCTACTAGAGTCAAATTGAACTCACTTAGGTTTAGTTTGAACATATTCCAATCCTAAACTCAACCTTAACTCACCTTGGGTGAGATTTAATTCCTAAAACTATAAATACAAGGCCATGCTTATTCATTTCTAAGCTTGGAGATTGTAGAGTTATTATAAAAGATTTGTTCCTTAGAATTCATGAAAATAGTGTTATAATTCCCAAATCTTGATCCAAGTAACATTAAATCCATGGTGCCAAAGAGAGAAGGATCCAAGCAACCTCCATTTTCAAAGACTTCTTAATGCACAAGTTGACCAATTCATTCAACAAAGAATTTGGATCTCCAAAGGAAGGTAAAAGAGTTATTATCTTTTTTTGATTTTTTTGGCTTTCATTTAGTATTTGTGACTAAGCTCTCCCTAGTATCTAGGCTAGGAGTGTAAGTGTTAGTGTGTTTATTTGAGTTTCATTGCTTGAACTAATAAAATACTAACCTCCCTTCTTAGATTCCTTTGATCACAAATGGCATTCCCAATGGGAAAAAACAAGCATCCCATATAACCAAGGAGATTAATATGTTGCTCTTAGTTTTTCTAATGAATGCTTATGAATCTTTAAAAAATTGAGTTTTAACTTATTTTTTCACGTAATTTTGTTTTTACTAACACATAGGTTGCATAGAGACTAACGTTGATTTTACAAGACCAATATCAATTCTTCGAGAATCAACATTGATTCTTGTGTGAAGAATAGAGAATGAAATAAACATGGTTAATGTGATTTTTTCTTAAGTTTTCTAGTTTTATTCTATGTTTTAGAACTTGAATATTGTTTATCTGACCATTTCCCTATAGGATCTAGTGTTATTTGTTGGTTTTAAGTACATTTACTAATAATATTTTTATGAAAAACCATATTATGTTTTCTACATTTTTGTAGGAATTGATGTTGATCTCTGTCGATTGACATTGATCCTTATGGATTGACTAGTGTTAATCTCTGTAGACCAATATCAATCTTTGTGTGGATAAATGCCAATATTTCTAAAAGGAAAGGAAACCCGATAGCTCTTTTTGAAATTTTGTTTTCTCACTCAATTTTGGGATTCTAAGAGGAAAACCCTCTAACAAATTTCAGGTCCTAAGGTGGAAAAAGCCAAATTTGAACATGGTTAAATCTTTCACAATTTATCTTTGGTGTTTGAAAACAAAGTTAGTTATTTTCATCCCTTAGTTATTTTTAAAGTTTTTTCAAGTTTTTAAAGAAATTCCAAGGAGATAAAATTTCACAACACACTTTATTTTGGTGCACTAAAATGAACTCTCACATTTAGTTGTATACTCTTAATAGTTGTCTGTTTTATGCTTATTTATTGAAAGTTGTTTATTATATCAAAAATGATTAATGTGTGTATGCTTTCCCCCTGTCCCCTTTAAGGAACTTAAGTAACCCAAATTTCTCATTCTTTATATTGGTATCTTTAGTCTAAAAGCATAAAAAATGTTGCTAAGGCCCTCCCCAAATCCATATGGTTTGGGTGACCCCAAAACAACCATAAATTCTTTTCATTTGTCTTTATTTTCATGCATTTTAGCTTGTGAGTAGAAGTCCATTGCATCCCTATGGGTTATTTAGGGAAATTTTGACCTAAGAATTCATCTCTTGATATTATTTTAACCCCACTCCATGGTGGGGTATATAAATTTAGTTGGTGAATCATTAGGATGGTATTTTGAGTAGTTAAATTACATTTGTTAGTAGTTACTACCTTAAAAATGTATGATCAACTCAAACATCACACTACATTGAGAAAGTGATGGATGTAGTGGTTGTGAAAAGGACAAGACCTTTTCATAATAAGTCAATTGACATGGATAAAATTAACATGATCATCTCTTATATTACCCACACTTGGGACCATCTAAAAATGAACAAAAATTGATATTTTATAACAACCCCACTTGTCACAGACATACTATTGATTTAAGGTGAGTAGCCTAAAATTCCATATTGTAGTACAAACTCTCACTTAAGAGAAGAGGGGGCCTAAAACCGCTACTTTTCATTTTCTTTTAATTTTTGGATTAAAAATTAAAATCCTCTCAAGAGTGAGTATATTGATGGAATTTGATAATATTATGAAACCTTGTTAGTTTTAGGATTCAAGACGTTACACTTAGGTTTTTGTGTCATTTTATCCTTTCTTGTATGATTTTGAGTCTAAACTATCTATTTTTATTTATATTACCACATCAAAATAATTCTTGTTTATACATCACTCCTTTGTTTAAGGAGGTGTTATGTTTCCCATTTGACACCATACCTTTACCTTAATCTTTTTGAAAAATATTATTTGTGTGTTTGTCATTTGATTAAAAATGGTTTCATTACACTACCCAATTTATTTCAAACCTTGTGCATTTAAGTCTTGAAATAAACCATTGATCACATATTTAGAGTGAAATAACATCATTATGCTACTTAGATCATTTAAAATACTTGTTTTCCTTGTGTCCAAATTTTAAATTTTGAAACCACATCTATGTGTGCCTTTTGGTATCTTTACCTAGTGCCATTATGTCATTCATTCTTACGTAGCTTGTTGTTTTTCAAAGAAGCCTAGTTTTCCTAAGTTGAGTTTTTAATTAACTTTGCTAAGTTCAAATCCAAACATTGATTGATTTCTACCTATGGCTTATATAATTTTGGCCTATAAATTAATCTTTCTCTTTTGGGTTGTGTAACTTAGGTTAATTCATTATTCAATTTTAAAACTATTATTTGTGCCTAGATTTGGGAGAAATAGCCTATACTCCATATGTTTTTTGTTTCATGACTTATACCAATTGACCAAATTCATTGTTTAAATCTAAATGCCTAATTTATACCAAAGTGTTTTAAATTTTTGAGGTTAAATTTCATACCTTATTTTGTTTAAAGTCTAGATTTTGTGCCTTTTTCCCAAAGACCTAACACATGCTTATTTTAAGCCTAGATTATATGCCTTATCCAAAAGACATAACAACTTTTGTTTTCTTAAATTAGACTTTTTTGAAATACTTTAAAATTAGAGTTTGGAATTCTAATTTTTATTCATCTATTTGATCTTTTGTTCAACATTTAACATTAGACATTAGATGTTAGACTGTTTTATGCCAAGTTTAGCATAGACCTTTTGGAGATACTGCTCCTCTTTTAGACCAAGTTAGACCAAGTTTGAACCATTTGTCATTTGGACATTATTTTTAATATTTTACAAAACTCTAATCCTTTTTGTCAAACATTCATCATTGATTCGAATATGTCTCACTATACTCGTAGTGGATCCATGTACTATCCAAGATATGATAATGTGGTTGTGCAAGATTACTTTGTTCAAGACCCCTATGGTGATGATGTAGTTTATGAGGTAGATCCATATCCTCCTTAAAACACTCAATCTAGGAAAAAAAATCCAAGATCTTTTAGTTCACTATTTAGTCAACATGCATCCATATTCAAAGTAGGACCAAGAATAAATAGTGTAGTACCTAGCTAGTGCACCTTTGGTTGTAGACCAAGCTCAATAACAACCATAATACATTATGATACCATCGACATACGATTCATTTTTTTTTTATCATTACTTTATTGAAAATAAATACAAAGTTTTAATCAAATCTATAGAGGGAGGGGACAAGTTTCTAGCAAACTTCCCCCATGAAAACCTGCCTAGTCTAGTTAGAGTGCCTTACAATATGCCTTATAACCAAACCATTGAATGTGCCTATTATATCAATCCTCAAGCACTAGTGCCAATTCTATATCTAGACTCATGTATGCTTATAAAAAAAAGGGCCTCACATAGTACTATTTTATACAAATATAGATAGCATACTAGACCTATTTAAACTTACCACATAATTTCAATAACATGACCATGTCAAATGCTTCTCTCATCAAGTTAGCTCCTTCAATAGGAGTCTTAATCAAATTGATAGGTGAATAAAAATTGAGTATATACCCATTTTCACAAATCACATTAGTTTGGGACATGTTCAATGCCCTCACTATCAAAGAAGTGTCTACTACTTTTGTGCAAAAAATTATGCTAAACCTAATGGATACTATGCAAGTGTCATCTAATTTAGACTAAACTGGTTTAACTTCACCAATAACTAGTCCACAATGTCTACATTTAGTTAACACTATGAGTGGGTCACAATAGTAGGGGGAAGTAAATTCTACCTCCCAACTACAACAAGTTACATCTAATCCTCATCTAGCTACTTCATTAAGTACACCATCACAAGGATTAAGTAGTCAAGATCAAACCAGTGACTTACCTTAACAAATGTAATGAATGTTACTCCACCATAATAAGTGATGACTAAAATTTAACAATAATATGCACAGTCCAATTTAACAATGCTATAGAGATTGAACATTATACCATCTTAACAAGGGGGCAATCAAAGTTCCACATTATTCAGTGGTGACTAGTACGCCTAAACAACCATAGACCAATATGCCTACACAAATGTCTAATAGAAAATGAATGTCCATTGGTCAAAAAAAATGTCATACAAACTATAAGCGTATAATTCATAACAAGTGTTCACATAACCAAGAGGTTCTACTATTCCAAAAGTACTAATTAAGTAATGATTGCCTTTTATTACAAACATGCCACAAATTCAATGATAGGGCCTTGTTTCATAACAAGTTACCCTTATTCAACTAGGTTTGACTAGTCAAAATCAAGCCCTTATTCAACCTCAACAAGAATACTACTTTACCTAGATCCATATCCTTCCATCTTAGGCACAATTACCTCAAAACCAAGCCTATATACGAAATCCAAACCCAAATATCACCCCTCAATGTGTGAAATTTCAACAATCACATCCTAGTATATGTATGTATATTCCTAGTTAGTTCCCTAACCAAACCAATGTTCTATAATAAACCATGATTCCATTATGCCCCAATCAAGGTAATCCACCTTTAACTGCTTAGCCTCCACATCAACCCAATGTTTCACCCAATTTCTTACCATAAGAACTACAACAAATGAAGGATGCAATTTCCACATTACAAACTACGAAATAAACCAAGAATTTTAAGTTGGATATTGTGTGTTCCTACCCATTCAACATGAAACATATACAAATACCATTTACTCTAGGGTATGAACCACCAAATTTATAAAAATACAAGCGTAAAAAAAACCCTAAGGCCCATTTTATGGAATTCTTTATTGCTTGGTAGCCAATGGCTTACAGTGACTCCTACTATTGTTTCCTCATATTCTAGTAGGATAGGATTTGGAGTGGTTTCTTAAATTTCTTAAGAACTTAGTATTTGATTTTGATGACCTTCTAAACAAATTAGTGTAACATTTTTACTACAATCTTAAACGTGAGATTTCATTGGTAGATTTGACTCAAGCCAAACATAAATCCAGTGAAAGTTTCACTAGTTATCTATAATGATCGATAACACTTGATAGTCACTTCACCCATAGTTTACCAAAAAAACATTTGGCCTTTGTGTTTACCAAATTTTTTGTAATAAGATATCTTACCATCTAGAGCTATAGTGTGCACACACTTTCAAGGAAATCTCTGACAAAGGTCTACTAATTGAAAAAGCCCTTATTAACAAAGGGATTGTCAATCTTACCTAATCAAATCAAAATCAAATTCAAAACCAAGGAAATCACCAAAATCAAAACCAAAACCAAGGCCAAGCGTAAGCATTACCACCAACCCAGGCTAGTAATTATGAAAAACCCAAGTAGTTTAACCATAATAAGAATGTTTTTGGAAATGGAATAACTGAGTCATAACATGTCCAAATGGTACAAACACCATCTACTCAACCAATTCCACAAATGTAGATTACTCCTCACTAGCAACCTATTCATCACGCGTAACCTTCATAGTAGCCTAGACCAACTCAACAAATGTAAAAAATATTAACTTTTAAAACCCTTCCTCTAAGGATAATTATGCTTACTTGTCACATCTTTAGTGACCTTAGAGATCCCATTAAATCCATGTTTTGCAAATTATCCATTGATATTATGATTAGTTGGCCTATCTTAAAGCACTATCTTGAGAGCATTCCTTATCTAGATTGGTATATGGAGAATAAGTTTTATGAATACCATCGGGTTATTATACATAACCTACATCATTCTATGAAAATAAAACATCTCATTCAAAATATGTTATAAAATGGGAAGATAACATTAGATAATGGATATTCTACATCTAATCAGAACCTAAGTATTTATCAAAACCCTTTTCCACAACATAAAAATAACAACCAACAACAACAACAATAAAGGCTAAAACAAAAACAATAATAGTACTAACATATAAAACAACAATAATAATTTCAACAGCAAAAATAATAACAAAGTCAACCAAATTAATGGGACCAAGGCCATAATGATACCAAAACCTAATATATTTACCACACACTTACACATGACTACAAGAAGGCTGTAGGACATATTGTAAGAGATCATGTTTCCACCATTACCATTAATCTAAGACCAAGTGTTAGCATAACATGACCATTACAAACCAATTCTAATCAACCAACTTATGCTAGTGGTCCTTACATTACCTAGGATTGCATATAGACATACTATCAAAGAGGGATTACTAATTTTGGACATTATAATGATAACTCACCATTACCCTGTGACCACATACAAGTACACCAACAATTGAGACTTATCCTATCTAGCCCCCCTCCACCACCATTTACTAGAAATAATGGTCATGTATATAATCCTAATTGTGCAATAACAACTTGGTGGTCAAAAATTATCATTCCAATCCCATAGCCATCTACCACTACACCAATCCAACCTACCATTTTGGATAATAACAAGCCATATACCACTATAAATTAAAAGAAATTTAATATTGTGGAGTAACTTTAGAATATGCCCACACAAATTTCCATTTTGGATTTTTCATGTATGTCTACCATCCATAAGAACATATTAATGGATTTTTTAGGCTAATCCCAAGTTCTAAATGACATAATCCTAGATAAATTCCAATATTTGGTTAGACATCTAGCCCTAGGCCAATAATTAACCTTTGACCATAGTGATATGTCATCCCTTGGCCCTATCCATAATAATACATTTTACATTGAATTTGTCATAATGCAACATAAGTGAATAATGTACTCATAGATAATGGATCAGGCCTAAATATTGTGCCTCTAAATCTCATCAATAATCTTGAATACATAAAAATTGATTTCCACCTAAAAAAGATCACAATCAAGGCCTATGATAGTGAAGAGAGGGAATCACAACGAACCATCAACTTACCAATTATCATTAGGCCATTGACCCATGATACACTATGCCATATGTTATACCTAGACCTATCATATACTTTATTATTGGGTAGACCTTGGATACATGAAATTTGTACAATCCCTTCAACATTGTACTAGTGTCTCAAGTTCTCTCATTTAGGTATGAAAGTCACCATCCATGAAGATTTGTATCCAAATGAAAATTTTAAACATCTGCATGCCAAGTATGAAAGATATAACTACCATTTTAGCTTAGATCTGATTCCAAAAAAGGACAACAGAAAGAAAAACTTATTTATTTTCTAGAGACCAATTGTCTAGACCTTGATACACTTGATCCATATTCTCGCATGCTACCTCCTAAAATATCCAATCATTTTAAAATCATAGGTAATGGCCTAGGAGAATATTTGACCCATGATACATTCCACATTACCAAGATTTTTTAGAACCCCAAGTCCTATGGCTGACCTAAATCTAAGC
Organism: Torreya grandis; assembly: GCA_037957365.1. Classification (NCBI taxonomy): domain Eukaryota; kingdom Viridiplantae; phylum Streptophyta; class Pinopsida; order Cupressales; family Taxaceae; genus Torreya; species Torreya grandis. The sequence goes on from JARHVA010001231.1 coordinate 2,160,938, forward strand.
CAACTTGCATGTAATGGAAACAAAAGGGAAAAGGAATACCACATAATTTAGCTCATATCATTTTCATGTTGGCTACTAGCCAAGAACAAGACCCACTTATAGATGATGAATCATGGTTATACAATGACAAACTAGCCAATTTTTATTAAAATTTCAAGTACCCATTCTTAATAGGATCATGGAGAATCACACCTATGAGGGATGAGGTATCAAGATAAATCAATAGGGAATGCTTGAGCTAATATCCATGAATCAGTACAAATGAACCTATGGTCTCAGATTTAAACCACCTGGGGTTGACCCTATATATCTTATTCATGTTATAATTCCAATGAATAGTGATGATGATGTTGATAGCAAAGCAAAGTCTGATCATATCCCTTATGAAGATATGTCCAATACCAATCTATGTGACACTCATGCCATTTATACCCTTAGAATAGTTATTTACCACAAATTTTTTCCTTTATATGACCCTTAAATTATATCTTGGGACCAAAAATAATATATAATTCATGTAGATGAGTTTGAGAACGATGAGGCCTTTTGCGATTTTCTAAGCCTAAGAGACAATGTTCTATCGGGATACCATAAACAAGGGTTCTCTATCAAACTGGATCCTGCAACCTATTTTGGACAATAGGTGAACAACCTTATCCACAAATAAATAAATAAACCATTGAGGTTAGAAAGTGAAAACTTCTTTGAGGTGCTTTTGAACTAGGGAGAAAGTGAAGAGAAAGGCTAGTCTTCTAGTGAAAACCTATTTTAGGCACCACTAGATGGGGGTTTTCACCTTTCCCCAAACATAGCTCTGGAGACCATTAATGATGAACTTATTTATGGGTCCAAGTTTAGTTCTAAAAAATAGCATGCCTTTGACCAAATCATTCAAGAGTTCCCAATAGTGTTTGTCACATGGCCATACTTACCATTGGGAGATTTTGATTCATCTTGTGTAGGGGAACATGAAGAACTAGTCCAAATAGAAGACTTTGCCATTACAAGACAATTCAAATCATTTCTAACTATTTTAGAGGATGGTTTGAATATTCTTTTGAAAGATGCTACATAAGTCAACATCAAGACTCTAGATGGCCTGAAATGGATCAAATTAGGTGCATCCATCATTGTAGAGGAATGTGACATATTTACATCACTTTTGAGGGAATTTATTGATACTTTTGTTTGGGCCTATTCTAACGTGCCAAGTTTAGACCATGCCTTGGTTATACACCACCTTTTTGTACATCCTAATTCCAAACCCATAAAGCAAAAATTATTCAAGATGCATCCTTGTATTATTGTATTGGTAAAGAAAGAGTTGGAAAAAATCTTATAAATTTGATTGATCAACTATTTAGAGTGGATCTCAAGTGTTGTGCTAATTAGTAAGAAGCTAGAATGAATCAAAATTTGTACTGATTTTAGAGATATAAACAAGGCTTGCCTCAAGGATGACTTTTCTCTACTAAACATTTACATTATAGTTGACCCCATAGTGGGGTATGAAATGATTTCACTCATGGATGTATTCTTAGGATATAACCAAATCCAAATTGCACTAGAAGACCAACATAAAATAGAATTCACCACTCTATGGGGAATGTTTTGTTATCAAGTTATGTTATTTGGTCTTAAAAATGATGGGGACACATACCAAAGAGCCATGAACATCGTATTTCATGATATGATGCATGACATTATTGAAGACTACATCGATGACATGTTGGGAAAATCAAAGACTAGGGTTGATCATCTAGTAGCACTATGAAGAATATTTGAGAGACTTCATGAATACAAGGTCATATTCAATCTTAGGAGTGTGTTTTTAGAGATACTTCAAGAAAATTCCTTCACTTCATTATCTCTTGTAGAGGCTTTGAAGTCAATCTAGCCAAAGTATAAACCATTATCAAGCTGATACCACCCTCCAATTTGAAGAAGCTTTATAGTTTTTAGGGCAATATTCATTCTATTAGACATTTTATATCTTAATCTACCAATAAATGTCATGCATTTACACACTTAATAAAGAAGGGTGTCATATTTTATTGGGATAAAAAATGCCAAAAATCCTTCCAACACCTAAAGGAATTAATTTAGCATATAATTTCACCCTCATGAGAGAGTTATTTAGGCTCTCTCTCTCCTGGATATAAAATGGGAACAACCCCAAGCTATGAGTATCCTATAATGGGGATGAACCTCTAGAGAAGCTTGGTTCCTCTTGGTAGCTCACTTAAACTATTGTTTCTACTTGGAAAAGGGATAGAAGGGTTGCAAAGGATGATAAAAACATAAAAAAATGTGATGTACCAAAATTAAATACATTCTAATTTGTATGAAACTAACACTATGGTAGTTCAAAGACAATCCTCACTCACACAATCCCTCCAACTGGTCATTTTGCATCTAATAAGCCCACTAGGTAAGAGATGAAGTATGGAGGAGTATGAAACTCACATAATACATTCACTAATGACCAAAAAACACAAGTTTTAGACTTGTAAAAATGGTATAAACCTACAAAAATTCAATAAAGATGGACAATTACCAAGGAAAGACACCCTTCCATAAAGCAATCATATGCAAACTGACTATAACACTAGATGCAAGTAAGAAATAGGAAAAAATGATGTCTTATTACTTCAAATTCTATTTTACAAAATTTTGATAGGATTTTTCCTTGTCAAATGAGAGTATATCTTATAAAATGGGGAAGAAATGGGAGATATAGGAGAAAAAGGAAGAGAGAGGAGAAGATAGCTTGAAAAATTCAATAAATGAATCTCAACCAACTTATATGGAGTCTTAACAACATTTATATTAATTAATAATTGATCCTCTCTCATCAAATTAACCTCCATTAGTCCAAAAGGTCTTCAAGCCTTCTCATTCGCCTAAAAAGACACTCGAAGACAAATATTTGAGGATGATGATGTCACACTCCACTAACATGAGGAAAAGTATTAAAAGTTCTAGAAACTTCATTTAATGCTCAACATTGCTCCTCCAACCTTTAAACTCTCCTACTTACACTTCTACACCCCATTCCACTTGCACTTCTAGAAGTCACTTGGCACATGGTTAGTTATCCTAGCACTTTATGCTCAACTGACTTTGAAGGTTATATTTTAGTGTTCACTTTTTGATGTTTTCTTTTATTCTCAACTCATATTTTCTATTTTAACCTAAAAAATACTCCATGAAACCTATAAATATCTTGGACTCTCTTAATGGGGGGCTTCAATCTTGAGCCATCCTCAACCACCTATGTAAGAACCTACTCCCAAGGCCATTTATCGCCATGAGGACCACTTATGGACCTGTATAAATCTTATAGACACCAATAAAATTCTTATGAGGAAGAAAATTAATATTTAGACCACCTTCAATACCTGCAACAATGGTTGAAATCACCATTAAACCTACAACCATTAACAAATTATCAAAAAACTTGGGTTTTTGACACTTCAACTCATCAAGGCACCATAGAAACCCCTATTAATATCTCCAAGTTCCATATAATGGTGATTTATGTCCCATTATGCCTCTTCCATGAATTTATACCATTTCTCTTTTTGAAGACCTACAAAAATAGGCATTTTTGGACCATTTTGGGCCTCCTAGACACCCACATGTGCCAAATTATTTTTAAAAATAGGTTAGATAGGATATTTATAGAGTCATTTACAAATTTTATGTTGTTTCTAAGTGATTATAGTCTATTTCATGGACCTATGAGTCCATAAAACCAAAACTAGACAGAAGGCTCCTTTGGCAGCTCATACAAGTCAATCTTCTTAGTGATCATTCATAAAATGTAGATCTCTATCCCCAAAATTATTTCCATTAATATTTATCTTATATACCCCTTCAAATTTCTTGATAATTTTTGGCTCCCATGTGGAAGGTATGCAAAGATACATACATAATAAGTTTGTTTATAGGGTTTTTTATGCATTATGGGCCTGCTTAGAGTCTTAACAATTGTTCATAAATATCAGGCCCTTAACCAAAATAAATACAAAATTAATTTAAATTATATTTAGGTAATAAA